>BPLR01010328.1:0-15121 GCA_021605095.1 Caerostris extrusa | reverse complement strand
CAATTAGTGTAAGTTTATTTTTTTTAGAAGATTTTAAATTTACTTGAAACGTATAATAATTTTTTATATTTTCTGTTGAATATAAAACGGTATTTTTAAACCTTAATATTGGCAGTAAGATAAAATTTGATTTTATTATGCATTGAATGCATGCAAGGTAACTGACATATAATACAGTTTTATAATTATTTTTTCGAAAATACAGCTAAATTAACATAATGAGACTGATGACGAATTGACTAGTGCTCTGTCGCTCAGCGCCACAGGTTTCGGGTTCGAGTCGGTTTCTTATATCTATGAATGTTTGTAGTGGGTCAGAGTCCACTTTAAACAGTAGTTCCCGGTCGAATATGACTGTAGAGCGCTGGCAACGCTACCACCGTAAGCAGAAGACATATCACGTTCGTCCACTGCGTGCATTGTCCTCGGTGATCGTTTCGCCTCGTTTAAATTTAGCAAACCACTTCTCTACGGTTGATTTTCCTGGTGCAATCTCCGAATAATGTTTATCAAGCCAAGCTTGGGCTTCAATAGTATTTTTTCGCCAAAAAGCAATGCTTTATTAATACACGAAATTCCTTTTATCCATTTTTCCAAACTAACAAAAGTTGCTTCACTAAAAGGCTATAACTCACATACTAATAGTGCAAGAGCTGTCAAATTTATACACGTGTCTTTTGAAGGTTAGTGCTAAAAAAAAATCACATGGATTTAATACTAGTAGGGCCATCAATGTGTCAGCCCACGACCTTTTCAGCCCACTTGTTATAAAAAAAGACCCACACTTTTCTTCGTTGTATTTTTACAAAATATGTGTCAACCTCTAGCAATATTTGCATAAAAATAATTTTTAAAAGCGAGAAGAAATAATTTTTCAGATTCAATTTTTTTCAGAAGATTCAATTTTTTAAAAAGTATAACTTTCATCACTTCAGCAATAAACATAGATGTTACGATGTTACAACTTAACACTACATATTTGTGCTTTTTTTACGTATTGCCTTTTCCAATCTTTAATTCTATTTAAAAGTGGGGAAAAAAAACAACAGCATTCTATACAAACCTTCTTTGAAAAACCCTCATAAAACACCTACGCTATATCAATCGAGTGACAAATAAATTATAACAAGATCACTTACCAGCGGTTCTTTTTCAGCGGTTTAAGTGGTTTCTTCTACGAACGCTTTATTCCGAGTTCTTATGAGCGTCTTCAAATATTACTTTAGAGGTCAAATACTTATTATGTTAATTACTTAAATTTATTTCTTGAAAAAAAAAAAATAAAAAAATATTGTACTTACCACTGACTTTGCTGGAATTTAATGCATATTAAAATAGGCAAATTTTTATTTTACTTCAAATGTTCATTTTTAAAAGGATATCAATTTATATTCAAATAAGAAAACTAGGCAATTTAGCCGTTTCAAATAAATTGAAAATCTTATAAAATAAACTTACACTACCCAAATTGCATTAAGGAAAAACTTCCAATTTCTGGCAGTATTTGCATAAAAATAAATTTTTTAAAAGCTAAGGAATTAAATTTTCTAAAAAGTATCACTTTTTCTCAACAAACATAGATGCCTTATCTCAACATTACATATTTGTACATTTCTTTTTTTACGTATTGACTCTTTGGATCTTTAATTCTATTTAAAAGTGAAAAAAAAAAATCCAGCATTCTATTCAATCCTTCTTTTAAAAAAACCCTCATAAAACACCTACGCTATATCAGCCGAGTAACAAATAAATTATAACAAGATCACTTACCAACGGTTCCTTATATTCTTTCTACGAACTCTTTATTCGATCTCCTATCAGCGTCTTCAAATATTACTTTAGAGGACAAATACTTATTATGTTAATTACTTAAATTTATTTTTAAAAAAAAATATTAAAAATTGTACTTACCACTGATTTTGCTGGTATTTAAAAGGAATATTAAAATAAGCAAGTTTTTATTTTGCTTAAAATGTTCATTTTTAAAAAAAGGATATCAATTTATATTCAAATAAGAAAATAGGCATTTAACCGTTTCAAATAAATTGAAAATCTTATAAAATAAACTTACACTACCCAAATTGCATTAAGGAAAAACTACCCGTTAAACCAGCATCAAATAAATTACTTTCAATTATGTTCGGATAACATTTTATGGACTTGCACCTTGGGAATTTTTGAAATTTGTTCAAATACTCAAATTCGATTACTAGAATTTATTATAAAAGCTCTCGATTCTGAAAGCAAAGAGCGTCATCATTTCCGATTTTATTTCACACATTTTCCATTTTGTTAATAAATTCTGTGAGGCTGAAGTTTTAACAAAATAGAGTAATAAATACGATTTTATTTTTAAATCATCACGAAAGATGCCGTGAGTAAATCTCCTTTTACGAGCTCCACGTCTGGGGAATATAACACAAGAAACTTTGATTTAGATCTTCAGACTGGAAGTCTCTCTCGTATAATTTCTCAAGAGAATTTCGGGAAAAGAGATACAGAGACTACGGAGCTCGTAGAAAGAATATAAAGAACCGGTCGTAAGTGATCTTGTTATAATTTATTTGTCTCTCGGCTGCTATAGCGTAGGTGTCTTATGAGGTTTTTTTAAAAGATGGATTGAATATAATTCTGCATTTATTTTACTTTTAAATAGAATTAAAGATCGAAAACATTGATAAGTAAAATAAAAAGTAAAAATATGTAGTGTTGAGTTGTAACATCTATGTTTATTGAGAAAGAAGTGATACTTTTAAGAAAATTGAATTTCTTCTCGCCTTTAAAAAATTATTTTTATGCAAATACTGCCAGAGATTGAAACATATTTTTGGAAATATATATATATATATATAAAGAAGAAAGGGTGGGACTTTTTATATATTTATAAAGTCTACATCAATATAATAAAATGATTAAAAATTCAAAGCGTAGTGTCATCAGCGCTTTTAAGCAGTGCAATACATACTGCAAATGATGTGTAATTTACTGTTTGTAATCTCACGCTTTTTAATGCAATAGTTGTTAAGATAGTTGAATTGACCATGTGCTTTGTGGTCGACTCGTGGCAACGTTGCCCGCTGGAGAGCCGAGGTTCAATCCGCTTTCGGCTTTGTTATAGATACTATCACAAAAAAAAGGAGCCTCGATAACGTTTGGGATATTCAGCATCTTTCCTCATAGTTGGACTATCTATGGAATTTTTCCAGGTTTTTCCCATAATAAACGCAAATGAGGGTTTTTTCCCTCTAATAGATTTCCCTGAAGGTTTGTGCCCTCCTTCTTCAGCGTCACGGAGCCAAGTCCGACTTCTACCTACTGGTGCTTCATCACAACAGAAGCTGCCCCCTTTTCCTCCATTCATGAGTTGACTATTCATGCGTTTTATTTCCCGCAATACATTACACTGATGATTAGACACAACAACACAATTCCGAATATTAGGTAAAATGGTCAACCTTAGGTTAAATGTCAGATTTTTAAAAATAACACATTGTCTTAAACATAGGTATGTAAAAAAAAAAGTGTAAATATGTAGTGATGAGATATAGCATCTACTCGTATTGAAAAGAAGTGATACTTTTAAGAAAATTGAATTCTTTTTCGCTTTTAAAAATTATTTTCATGCAAATACTTCCAGAGATTGAAACATATTTTTGTAAAAACACCATAACGAAGAAATTACAAGTCTTTTTAAATATGTATAAAACCTATATCAATGGAATAACATAATTTAAAATTCTAAGCGTAAGTGTCATCAGTCTTTTAAGCAGTGCAATACATACTGCAAACGCTGGGTAATTCTCTGCTTGTAATCCTAAGCTTTTTAATGCAATAGTTGAGTTGACTAGGTGGATCAGTGGCAATGTGCGCCTGGTGGTGAGCACAAAACTGGATGTTCAATCAGCTGGCGGCAGTGGTGTCGACACTATTTTAAAAAACGAGGAGAATCGATGATGATTTTCAGCATCTTCGAAGGTATTGAATCGAGACCACTTTCATTACACCTTTCTCTCTTGCTCCAAAAACCTCCTTGGAAGAAAATCCGTCAAGGGGGTATCAGCTTCCTCACTTCTCATTGGAGGAGATATTTCTCAGATCATGGTCTGTCACCACTCACGATGGAACAACTTATGGCGTAGTCCATATTCCTTCTGTAGTTGTTTCGACCTGTGTAGTTCGCACAGACATTCGCTAAATTCCTCATTACAGGTGATACTGAATATCTGCTATCAGATTTGAGTGACAGGTTGTTCTCATTAGTAAGAAACACTAATTACATGTAATATAAGTATTCACAATATAACTCGTCTGTTGTCAAATTTGAGTGATGGATAATTATCATATACTTGTACATATACTTCATAATACTTACGTATACTTAACATACATTCCTCTCTAATGGGAATGAAATGCCAAAAATTTTCCCATGAGAAAAAAATGCTACAATACCATAACAAAATATTCACACCATCTTACTAGATAATATGTCTGCGTTTAATAAATTGCTGCATGCATTTTATTGGAATTTGATCATAATCATCTTCACGACGCGAAAAATGAAATTCCCATAATCTATTAACAAAGTTTATTAATGTGTGCTAATATGTACATTTTAACGAAGAGTTATTAATGATGTTAAAAGATAATGACTTTTATCCACGAATCACGTAAATCTGTATTTATTAATGATTACAAATTTATTTAAATTTTGTGCATCGCTATTTGAAAACCCTCGATACCAAGTTATTTATTTGCGTACGTTAAGAAATTCGAATTCTTGGTTTTGAATAAATTTTCTAAGAAATTAATTACTTGATGTTAATATTAATTACGGAACTACTAATTTTAATTCAGACTTAAGATTAATTATATTAACACACTAGTTAATCATTATCATGTGTCGGAACCTTTCATCGTCATACTCTTATTAAAATATTGATATTTCATGGCTTTATCGAAGATTGGAACTTTAATGCTTTAGTAAACAAATTTATAAATGAGCTAACAGTGATGTTTAAGACTAATTTATATTATTAAATTTTTAATTTCTCTATCAATCAACTTGTATATAGCAGAATTATTTAGCATACTATTTATAGACTATTAGCCCATATAACTAGGCGTAGCTGGGTTTCAGAATATAAAACTTATTAACCCTTTTATCATCACCATCAGTTGCACAACAGCCCCATAATGGGTAAGACCATCTGCCTACTGGCAGATTTCGAGACGAGAGATGCATTTCCTTTGAAGGGGTAGGGTTGTTAGCCCTACGCCCAACGATCTACAACCATAATAGACTACCTACGTTTTAAAGTGTATTTTAATCCTTTTATATTAAAAAAAAAATAAATTGGTAAACATTACTAATTCTGGCGCTCAGTGCCACAAATTTCGAGTTCGAGTCCTGTTGAAGCCAGTGAAGTTTTCAGTCGTTCGAAATCCCTTAATCCCTAATCGCCTTAGGTCCGGGTCTAATATGACTACTACAACTACAACACACACACATTTATTTTCAATTTAAGTTTCACAGTTTTTAAAGATATTATAATAATAGAGTGCCTAGTTTTAAAAATCTGATGAATTATTTAAATATGTTAAAATTACATTTTAATTGAATTAAAAGAATTAAATTATGTTTTTTTTCTTTTTTTTCTATTAGAACAAAATTTTTAAAAAAAACATATTAAGAAATGATCACTTTCCTACTTATCTTGAAAAATACTTCTAACAACATATATATATATATATATCCGTTGTTATAAGCATTTTCATATATATATATATATACTAGTGGACCCGGCAAACGTTGTTTTTGCCATATACATTATTTCTATAAAATATTTTTTTAGTTATGATGGAGTTATTATGAATGGGGTTATGATTGGAAGAGGAATGGAACATTGCAGACAATGACGGCCTATGAAATGATAATACACTAACCATTTATTTATTTCATCTTTTACACTTTATTAAATTAACAAATATATTTTAAATTACATTATATAATAGCTGTATATACATCAAAAATAGTTATTTACATATTTACTACTAATTATGGCAATTAAAAATAATCAACATCAATCTCTAAGTGCAATGGAGTGTACAATATTTTTGGTTAGTCCTTCTTTAGCCAACACAAACAAACTGGATGGTTTACCCACACGCGAACATGCCACGTATAGTTGTCCGATGGAAAAACATGGTGTGCCCAAATCTAAGCCGCAAACAGACATCGTTTGGCCTTGCGACTTATTGATTGTCATTGCGAATGCCAATCTAATTGGAAATTGAATACGTTTGAATTCAATTGGCATGTCTGTGGGAATCATAAGGATTCGTGCCAGCAATATATTTTCGCCTCGGTACTTGCCATTCAAAATGCTAGCTTCGATAACGTTTTCATTAAGTTTTTAATGACTAATCGTGTTCCATTGCACAGCCATGGTGGATTCAAATTACGAATCAAAATAACCGGAGATCCAACCTTTAATTGTAAATGATGCGGTGGCATGCCTGGTCCATGGCCTGGTCCATGCCTGGTCCATGCCAAATCAATGAATTCAAAAACTCAACTGGATAATTTACAGCTTCATTGGCATCGCAAACTGTATCGATAGATTTGTATGACACCAAGTTCCCAGGCAACAACTGTTGTATCCTGGAATTTAAACCATTGACGTCCCCATTTTTGCTGCCAAAATTGCTTTTTCTGCCAACCAATCAAGATTTTGGAATTGTGTGCATACATCGGGAAATATGTGGTCGATGAGATTATTTTGCGAGTCGATAATTGTGAAGAAATCTGTCGGAAATTTTATGCATCCAGTATTTTCATGTACAGCAATTTTTCCATCGCCATTATCTAACAGTTGTTTTGAGAATGTTTGAGCGGATGGATCTTGAAGCATTTTAACGCGCATGTTTACTTTTAGTTGTAATTTTCAACATTACGCCACAGTGACGATGATTTTAAGCAAGCGTTGATCTCATCAGCGTACGTTGAACGTGGAATGGCAGGAAGTGTTTGCCTGAAATCACCTGAAAGGAGTAACAGAGTGCCGCCAAATAGTTTGTCGTTATAAGTTTATGCTTTCGATAATCTTATGATTTCGAATTGCAAATAACACTTACTTTACTGGAATTCAGATTCGCCACAATAAAGTAAATTACAACACAATTACACCTGTAAGTTAAAACGCAATAACAGCCATCTTTATTTTTCTTAGAACAATAATAAAGTTGCCAATTTTTGCTTAACTAAACATTAACACACGGTGCACGTGTAAAATATAATTTAATGCTACACGTGCAAAGAATATAACTTACAACAACTTAAGACATTAACACGCTATACGTGCAAATATATATTATTTGACTTACCTTTAACAATGATAAAACACGTATATTTATTTAACACGTAAATATTTCTCTTTTAAATTAAAACTATTCCTACAAAAACGTTGCGTATAATATATACAGGTAAAAAGCAACGGCCGTGGTTAGCGCGAGTTAACAACACGATCACTTAATTAAATAAAAGTCAAGAAAATGAAGCCGATTTAATTTTTTAAATTTACTTTAATTTTTTGTTTAGCGCGCGTGCTATAATATCATGACTAAAAAATTAAAAAAAAAAAAAAAAAAAACACTACATTGTTGCCACTACATTGATTTGCCAAAGAAATTTTAAAAAAATATTTTGGGGTGGGCCACCCTTATCAGTTAGGGTTTTTTAAAAAATAGATTACGACCGATTCGCAGACCTACCAAATATGCACAAAATTTTCATAAGAATCGGTCGATCCGTTTCGGAGGAGTTTGGCAACAAACACTGTGACACGAGAATTTTATATATTAGATGAAAGAAATAATTAGATTTTTTTTTTTTTTTTTTTTCGTATTTTTTTATTGTAACAATATTTTAAAGGAACAGATAAGATATTAAAAAACGACCACTTTCCTATTTTAGCTTGAAAAATACATCATACATAATTATTTTTATAAATAAGTTAACTTTTCCATGCTTTCCTTTGTGAAGATGCAAGTTGTTTCATAATTTTTTAAATTTATTTTATGATAAATTTGATTTTATAACACATGTTAATTAAAACAGACGATTTCTGGAGAATTTATAAAAATAATGACAATTTCCCTCAAATGAAAAAAAAAATTAGCAGACGACATTGAAAAAGTACTGTTTTTATTTAATTAATAATTAAGCAAGTAATATAAAAAAAAAAATTAAGTCAATTCCTACTTCTTTTTCACTCAATTGCAGAAAGTCCTTTATAAATAATTTTCATTCATTTTTTAAAAGTAGAACCATCTATTGGTAGATATATGCAACTTAATTCTAAAATCTGCAACTTAAATCTAAAATCGAAAAAAAAAACTAAATTAATTAAATTTAATTACGGAATTAATATTTGAAAAAACTGTATTAACATCAGTGTCATCCACTATAAGTTACAAAAAATGTATTTGAACTTGAGTGGAGGAAAAAAAAATTATTTTATGAACGATTGAAAATTTGAACAAGATATATAAGGGAGAGTGTGAGCTAATAGAAGGAACTGAAAAATAATAAAATAAAAATATTTTTGTATTTTTGCTATACGAATCTTTGATTATGAGACGTTTAAGGGTTTGTATTTGATTAGTTTGAAACATAATGGTTTATGTTAATATTCTTATAAAATTATAGTATTATTAAATTGATAATGTAATCTTAATGGAAATCTACACTTTTATGACCTCAAATGGATTTACACCACTTTCAATGTAAACAAAATTGTAAAATCATACACATATATGAAATACTATGTATGGAATTTCATTGAATCAAACCAATCTTTTTTTATGAATTTTTATTTAATACGTCAATAAATAAATAAATAAAAAAGGTTTTTATTTCGATATTTCTTTATGTAATATCCTTTTGGTACTTTAATTACAACTTTTAATGGGTGTCATTTTTAATTTTTATCATTATGAGGAATTTTAGAAAATAATCATGATGCATTGGATGAAATATAAGGTAATAGATCCATCAAATCATTGAATTTTTCGGATGTGATGGGCATGGCATGATTATATAAAGGCGATTATATTTTCAAATTTTTATAGTCTTCCACGTTTGTGGAATAAAGTTAGTGTTTTAAACTCGGCCTTTTCATGAAATGAAGTTTTATGTGGGGCCTGAATGGCCGAGTGTCAAATACTCGGTACCACAGGTTTCGGGTTCGAGTCCTGGCGGTGCCATGGATGTTTGTAGAGGTTCAGTATCCACTTTAAACCATAGGTCCCTTGTCTAATAGGATCATAGAGCGTTGCGGGGTTAGTGTTACTCGCGTCCGTAGCATATCTTCAAGCTACACATCCCCCTGAGTAGTGCTAAAAGTGTAACAGCGATACAGCATTTGCTTACGGCATAAAGATTGTCTTTGTATTGCCAGCTGTATTAAATATATTAAAAAATAAATAAATAATTATTCAGGTTCCAAGATGATGGTAATGTGAGTAGATGTTACAGCACAAGTCGCCCCCGAGGTACAACGCCGAATGAGGACTGGTATTTAGCAGTTACTGCCAAAAGAAACAGACGGAGCACAGCATCAGACCTGTCTCGTCAGCTCTCTTCAGCTACCGATGAGTCCAGGTTTAGTTTGCAGTCTGATTCTCGCCGGACTTTCATATGGAGGCGCCAGGTACCCGTTACCGCCAAGAGAACACCACTGAACGACACCGTTAAGGTGGTGCAGGATGGCTCGTTTGGGAGGAATTATTCTTGGTTCCAGAACTGACCTGCATGTTCAGAGTGGAACGAACCGGACTTGAATCAATAGAGCATGTGTGGGATATGCTTGGCCGGCGAATATGCAGCCCGTCAACCCCGTCTCACCTGTCAACCGGAACTTGGGAGGGCATTGCTTGATGCGTGGTGTAATATTCCCCAAGATCAGATTAATAATTTGATACTCAGCATGCCTAGGCGTTGTAAGGCCTGTATTGCATCGTCCGGGGAGACATACTCCATATTAACCATCGTACTAACCATGTTATACTGCTTTTTGTAAATAGGTTTTTTTTTTTTTGGAAATTTGCTCCAGGGAGTAAAAATCGCAATTTTTATTAATTATGTCAAACCTATAGCATCTTTTTTGCTCTTTACCTTTTTTGTTTAATAAATAGACTTCACAAATAAGTCAAATTTGTTTTGCTTCTGTCTCTTTCCTTGCCTGAACTTCATGATCCTTAATTTATGGACATGAGTGTATATAGGTGACAGCGACTAGCAGACAGATTAACAACACGAGAGGCTTTACACACTTAACAATCACCATCAAGTCTCTTTGTTTCTGAAATAAGTGACTGCGAAGGCTGCCATCAGAGAGCTAATTCTAACTGTTACGTTAAATTAGTGCACATTAGCCATTTGTTCAAGAGCCGAGCATATGGATACTTTCAGCAATGGAAATGGTGTTGCTGTAATGATGAAACTAGCGATGTTTTCAGAAATCGCTAGAAATTATATTAACAGAAATTTTAAATGAGCATTTACAAAATTTTTTTTAAATCTAGTAAATGCTCATTCCCCGTTCTAGTAAATTCTTTCCTATGTTGTAGCCTTTATGGAAATTTAATTAAAATGTGGTTATTTTTATTTATTTATGCAGTTATTTTTTTTATATTACTTAATTAAGAGATGTAAAAAAATCACATTTTTTTTCTGAAAAAAAAAAAAAGGAAAGGACTGATATTTATTTTTCATTTTATGCAAATTTATTGATGATGTAGAACTTAACAAATTAAATTTATATTAATACCTACTAAATGTATATATATATTTATTTTTTAATGCTGTTGAACTTAGTAAACCAAATTAAAACTAAAAACTCATCTTCTTAAGCAACAAAAAACAATGAAAAACCTTCATCAGTAAAAAAAAATTTCAGAAAAATTTATAAAAATTTTTTTAAATAATTAAGTTCTTTAAATTATCTTATTTTTAAAATAAATGAACTTTTAAACTTCGTTGATTCGATAATTTTTAACTTTCTTTTTATTTATCAAAATTTTAAGGAAAATTGACTTAATCTCTTAAGTTACCCAATGTTATTATTACTATTATTATTTTTATCTTGTACAATAAATGTGACGAGGCCCTTTTTTACTGACTTTAGATTGCTTTTTAATATATTGTACATGTAACATATAATAAAAAAATATAATAATCATATTTTATTTATTTATTTACTTAGTTTTATATTTAATAGAAACCTCTATAAATATTTTGTAAGTGATGTGCTCTACACACAAATGTCTAAAATATTTACAGACTATTAGTTTGTTTCTTTTTACTATTATTTCGTCTTTTATTAAATCTCTAAGAATTTATTTTCCTTTTGGAAAATATTTTGTTTACTCGATTGCCAAAGTTGTATTCAAACTAACACATGGTCTGAATGTATGTGACAGATATGTAGCTTTTGTAGGGTTTTTTTAGTTTTTTTTTTTTTTTTGTTAGTTTTTCATATTTTTTTCTGGGTCTATTCATAGTTTTTATTTCAAAGCATAGAACCTTACTTTTGGATTAAAAAGGGTGTTCCTATGCTCAGTGATTACTTACACATCCCTCCCCAAAGAAAATGTTTTTTTTTTTTAAATTATTAAATAATTTTTTTCTTTTTTTTACACATTTTTTGGTTGAATATATGTAAAAACTTAGAATTTCACATAAAATATTCCATTTAATGTATCCTTTAAAAATAATAATGGACTAAATTTATGGTATAAGTGGTCAAAATCTGGCCTTGGTATATCTCAATCCGCGACTTGGTGGCCATTGGCGAGAAACATTTTTAATGCCAAAACCTAAATTTTAATCAATTATGATTTTACCAAATTTTTTTCTTAGTACCAACTTAGTTCTTTTAAAAAAATTTTTGACTACTTTTAAGACGAAAGAAATTACAAAAACAAATTTTTATTAAAAAAAATTCATTAAATAGTTTTTTTTATCTTTAATAGGTGATTTTTAAAAATAATTTTAGCTAATAACATTCAACAGCCAAGTAGAAAATTAAAAGCAAACTTTCAAACAAAAACTTACAACCAGATTCCTTGCAAAGATAAAAGTTGCCAACAAATTAAAATTTTCTTAAATGATTAAAATCTTAAATGATGTATTTATTTACAATAGAATAAATTTCACAATCATAATTAATGTAATATGAAGATAAATGTATTGAAACTATCATTTGTGTTAAGAAAATCATAAATTTGGTTGAAAGAAAAGTTTAAACTAACATAACTATGGTTCTAAAAGATAACAAATTGTGAAAGTATTTAAAATATTTAAATTACCAGCTTATCAAAAATGTAAAAATATTAAAGTCATTGTTTTTGTTGAAAGCTCTCCATTTTAAAGTTGTTAATTTACCTCAATTCATATAAAGTAATTCTAAAAGATGTTTTTGCATAGCGTAATATATAGGAAAATCTAAAATGGGAATATCTAAGTGTTAAAAACAAAAATTAGTAAGTAGTTTGATTGAATATTGCAGAACAATTGCTTGAATTTTGATGTCTAAAAATACTAATTTAAAATTAGTACTCAATAACATAAAGAGCTAAAAATACAAAGGAATATGCCAGTATTAACTTCTAATTGACATTCAAAAACATGTTTTTATTTAATCACGTATGATGCTAAACATGCCCTTAAAATGGCCCCAAAAGAATTAGCAAGGAGATGTAGAGAAGAAAGTCACATTGAGTAAATCTGGTACAGAGCTCTACACCCAATAAGGAGTTACATTAAACTGGTCCACATATCACTCTAGTATACATTACACATGTAGAGTGAGGTAGAATTACAAATGTAAAGTGAGGTAAAATTACACATGAGATGATTAGCTTCTGTCTTGCAAGAATATGTGTATTAACTTTTAATGAACATTTAAATGCATTTTCTTATATAAGACGTAAGATACCAAAACATCCCTTAAATTGGTCCAAAAGAATCATCAAGGATAAGGAGGAAGTCACTGATAGAGGAAAAGAGATTTCCTCGCCAAACAAGGGTGTGATACTAAACTAGCAAGCCACCACATATCACCGAGTTTACAGCAGTAGACTTATTCAGTAGAGGAGTGTAGAATTACTAATAAGATGATTTATCTTGCCTTGAAGTGCATGATTGATTAAGAGATACTTATAGGAGAATGGGCCTCTAAAACGTCAACAGGCAACATTAAACTGCATTGAATAGAGTGAAATAAGAATCACCCAAACTGTGCGATAATAAACCCCTTTCACCACACCAGCATAAGGCAGACTCCCTCTGGGGCTCAGAGGTGAGTTGCATTGACGTTCCTGCCCTGAAGTGTGATTGATTAAAAACAAATTTTCTAAACCAAGTTTAAACTCTCTACAATGCAAGAATAAATATTCATTGGAGTAGAGTGGAACATAGTTTCCATTTAATTCGTGTGATCATTAAACTGGTCCACCATCACTTCAGCACAGTACATCTATCCATTTGAGTGAGGTGGTAGAGCTACACATGAGTTGATTCGCTTAACTTGAAGAGCGATTGATCGAAAAAAACAGAATCCGCTAAGTGGACCGTTTAAATTTGTAATTAATGCATTAACATTTTATTTGGGTAGAGTAAAACATAGTTTATTCAATGCAATACATGGGATACTAAGCTGGTCCACATTCAGGTTACACTAGACTCCAAGCAGTAGAGGAAGTAGATTTACAATAAAAAATAATTTTCTTGCCTTGAAGCATGATTGATTGATATTTCCATGGGAAACTGCTTTAAATGTACATATTAAATATTTTATTAAGTAGAGGGAAACATAGTTACCTCACCTAATACATGGGATATTAAATGGGTCTTTAATTATCACTCAACATAGAATCATTCAATAGAGTGAGGTAGAGTTACTCATGAAATGATTCTCTTGTCTTGAATCGTGATTGATTGTAAAATAAGAGATTTCAAGTGAAGGACCCTTTTAAAAGCTACAAATAATGCCGCATTTAATTTTCAAGACATTGTAAAATAAAACAAATAACATAAAAACAAATTTTTGAAAGTCAACCCTACTTTTTTTTCCATTATTTTGCAGAAAGTCCTTTATAAATAAGTTTTCATAAAATCAAGTTTTTCCTTTGCGCCATCTCATTGGTAGATATATGCAACTCTAAATCTAAAAAAACTACAATTGGCCAATTAAATTTAATTACTGAATTAATATTTGAAAACGACATCTGAGCTAATCCTGCCATGTGTTCATGTAATTGAACCTCGTGAGGATGAAATGTATAGTATGTTATGAACGATTGAAAATTTGAACAAGATATATATATATAGAGAGAGGGAGCTAATAGAAGGAATTTAAATAATAAAAATATAAATGAAAAGTATGTAAAATGGATTGTGCTTTTGCATGATAAAACACACCTAACTCAATTATTGTGTTAAATAAATGTCAATGTAGATTAGAAAAAGTATATATCAGCCATATATATATATATATAAAGTATAAATCTGCATCTATATATCATCATTTCATCTATAATCATAAATGATTCGATATAATAATATTTTTCTCTAAATAGATTATATAAAAAGTATGAAATCTATATTCAGATAAAAATAATGTTTAGGAATTTGAATCTATGATTTTCTCATCATAAACCCTGTAAACAGAAAACACATTTTAAAGCTAAGCCATGCTCTTTTTATCCACTTGACTTTAGAAGATTGATGTGAAATATTTTCTGCAGGCGAATCAAAAAATGCTAGAACAAGCTGGCAGCGAACAAGACAGCCATAAATATTCTAAGAAGCGAATGACTGAGAGACCGCACGCGCTATGAATTACCCCTTCTCACCATTCACACCCCAGGATGGCAGGAACATGACTCACTTTCTTGGCAAAGGCTCCGCTTCTATCTGATATCTCACGTGACTTATCACGCAGATGCCACCAATCAGACTTAGAAACACGTGACCAGACTCTCGGGCCTTTTGGTCTTTGTCAGGACTGGAGTGAGAGGTGACATTTTCTGTTACTTTAATCGCAACTACATGTTGCTA
>BPLR01010327.1:0-85797 GCA_021605095.1 Caerostris extrusa | reverse complement strand
CTCATTGTATGAAAACAGTGTCTGCAACAAAGCCGCCAGTAAATTGAATCTCCACACTAATGATCACCAGAGGTGCCCGTTGCCACTGAGCCACGAGTCGGGCAGAAAAAAACTTATTTTCTGATAACGAGCAAAGATAAAAAATTGCCACAGTTTAATTAAATCGAAGATTTCTTTTAACCTTTTTTCATAAAAAAAAAATTTAATTCATAATTTATGATTACTAATTTAATTTATAGCGAATTAAAAATTATAGACTGTTAAAAATTAATAGTTAAATAACAAATATGCAAAGAAACATAAAAAAAAAAAAATTCTTTCTTTATTCAGGAAGTACTTTTCATTTTAAAAGGAATTTCACAGTTAGGTAGCATTTTTTGGAGAAAAGAATTACTAAAAATATGACCGGTTCTTTTAACAGTTAGAACAGCGAAAATATACTTTAGTAGAACTAAAAATTATTAAACTTACTTTATATTCAATTTTTTCCAGACCATTTCCTTAGACAATTCTCAAATGCCAGACGCTCTTTTTTTTACTATTCTTGTTAACTTCCATGCATGCTGATGAGCTTCACTTTACATTCTTGTAAGAACTTTCAGTAAGTCAGCACAAGAGGATATTCTTGTCTCTTTGCATAATCTACGAACACTTTACATTTTCCGGTTCTTTAGAATTTATGCAATGTAATTTCTACATTTCATGATGTATTACACTAAAAAGAAGGATGAAACGTCAAAATAGCACATTTACTGTACATAAATTTGTCAGTACCTCTATATAAATGTTTGAGTTATTAAAAAAGGTTATGGTTTTGAATGGATTTTATAATATATCTTTGTGGAGTCTCGCTGTTTTCATTGAAGAATAAATTATTTGTTATATTTTTAAATAATATTGTAGAAAAAAATATTGTTTGAAATAACCTTTTTCTAAACAAATGTTATTATAACACTGAATAGATTTTACAAATGTGTCAGTTGATTAAAGACAAAATGCATTAACTTTGCATTATTAGTATTAACATTTTAATGCATTAAAAAATGCATTAGTTTTAACATTTTAATGCATTATTGTATTAGTATTAACACATTTTAAAATGCATTAGTGTTAACATTTTAATGCATTCACCTTGTGTTAATCACAATATACAGACTGATTCAGTGATGATGGAAAGCTTTCAGGGTTGGTACTGTTTACTAAAACATACAATTTTATGCAGAAATGTAGGGTCGGAAGTGGCGCATGATAATTTTTTTTTTTGGATGCAAATTTTTTGAAATCAGTATTTTGAAATATTTTCATTTATTTCTTTTTTATCTTTATGAAATTTTGATAAATTATTAGTGATTTAAAATAAACTGCTAAAATTTTCGAAAATAAATTATTATTATTATTTTTTTAATGAAGAGGAAAAAAAGTTAATTATTTCCCATTTTTCCCGGAAGGTTTTTGATATAAAGTGTGATTTAGCAGTCATGGGATAAATTTTGAGGGAGGTACAGCTTAGTACTAAAACATATATTTTTATACGGAAATGTCGGGTCGGAAGTGAGGCGTTGAGGCACGAACACAAAAATTAACATGAAAAAAAAAAAAAAAATTATTTATTCACAACATCATTGCAAAGTGCTTCTTTGATTCATTATTTACAAATAAACACTAAAAATTGCCACCACCAACAATAATATCTGCTTGGTAGAGTCGAAAGGAATGATTGGTGAACAGTTCCAAATTGTGCCAGCCATTTCGTCACGCTTGCAGCAACGAGTCGATATATAGAATAGTGGATAGTTATCGATATGTAGATATGGATTAGTGCATAAAATGCAATAGTCGAGCAACGAGTCGATATATAGGATAGTGGATAGTTATCGATATATAGATATGGATTAGTGCATAAGATGCAATAGTCGAGCAACGAGTTGATATGTAGGATAGTGGATAGTTATCGATATATGGATTAGTGCATAAAAGGTAATAGTCGAGTAATATAGAGTCGATAGTATCGATATATAGATGGATTAGTGCATAAAGGCAATAGTTATCGATATATAGATATGGATTAGTGCATAAAAAATGCAATAGTCGAGCAACGAGTCGATATATAGAATAGTGGATAGTTATCGATATATAGATATGGATTAGTCGCATAAGATGCAAAATAGTCGAGCAAACGAGTTGATATGTAGGATAGTGGATAGTTATCGATACATGATATGATTAGTGCATAAAATGCAATAGTCGAGCAACGAGTCGATATGTAGGGATAGTGGATAGTTAATCGATATATAGATATGGATTAGTGCATAAAATGCAAAGAAGTCGAGCAACGAGCGATATATAGGGATAGTGATAGTCGATATGATATGGATTAGTGGCAATAGTTAACGAGTCGATATATAGGATAGTGGATAGTTATCGATATAGATATGATATGGATTAGTCGAGCATAAAATGCAATAGTCGAGTAAACGAGTCGATATATGTAGGATAGTGGATAGGATTAGTGCATAAAATGCAATAGTCGATATATAGATATGGATAGTTATAGATAGTGCATAAAATGCAATAGTCGAGCAACGAGTCGATATGGGATAGTGGATAGTTATCGATATATAGATATGGAGTGGATAGCAACGAGTCGATATATAGATATGGATTAGTGCATAAAATGCAATAGTCGAGCAAATCGATATATAGTGGATCGATATAGATATGGATTAGCGCAAAAACGCAATAGTCGAGCAACGAGTCGATATATAGGATAGTGATAGCTATCGATATATAGATATGGATTAGTGCATAGTCGAGCAACGAACGAGTGGTGAATAGTTATAGATATATAGATATGATTAGTGCATAAAATGCAACGAAAGTCGATATATAGGATAGTGGATAGTTATCGATATATAGATATGGATTAGTGCATAAAATGCAATAGTCGAGCAACGAGTCGATATATAGGATAGTGGATAGTTATCGATATATATGGATTATATGATATATAGATTAGTCGATACATAAATGCAAAAATGCAATAGTCGAGCAACGAGTCGATATACAGGATAGTGGATAGTTATCGATATATAGATATGGATTAGTGCATAAAATGCAATAGTCGAGTCGATAAACGAGTCGATATATAGGATTAGTGGATAGTTATCGATATATAGATATGGATTAGTGCATAAAATGCAATAGTCGAGCAACGAGTCGATATAAAGGATAGTGGATAGTTATCGATATATAGATATGGATTAGTGCATAAAATGCAATAGTCGAGCAACGAGTCGATATATAAATAGTGGATAGATCGATATAGATATGGATTAGTGCATAAAATGCAATAGTCGAGCAACGAGTCAATATAGTCGATATATCGAGGATAGTGGATTAGTGCATAAAATGTTATCGACATATAGATATGGATTAGTGATACATAGATATGGATTAGTGCATAAAATGCAATAGTCGAGCAACGAGTCGATATATAGGATAGTGGATAGTTATCGATATATAGATATGGATTAGTGCATAAAATGCAATAGTCGAGCAACGAGTCGATATATAGGATAGTGGATAAATCGATATATAGATATGGATTAGTGCATAAAATGCAATAGTCGATCGATATATAGGATAGTGGATAGTTATCGATACATAGATATGGATTAGTGCATAAAATGCGCGATAAACGAGTCGATATATAGGATAGTGGATAGTTATCGATATATAGATATGGATTAGTACAAAAATGCAACGAGCAACGAGTCGATATATATAGTGGATAGTTAGGATAGATATGGATTATAGTTATCGATCGATATAGATAGTGGATAGTTATCGATACATAAAATTAGCATAAAATGCAATAATCGAGCAACGAGTCGATATATAGGATAGGGATAGTTATCGATATATAGATATGGATTAGTTAAAATGCGTCGAGCAAACGAGTCGATATATGATATGGATTAGTGAGCAAACTGGATAAAATAATAGTTATCGATATATAGATATGGATTATAAAAATAGTCGAGCAACGAGTCGATATATAGGATAGTGGATAGATATGGATTATCGATATGCATAGAGCAACGAGTCGATATAGGATAGTGGATAGTTATCGATGCATAGAAATTACTTAGTGCATAAATGCAATAGTCGAGCAACGAGTCGATATATAGGATAGTGGATAGTTATCGATATATAGATATGGATTAGTGCATGAAATGCAATAGTCGAGCAACGAGTCGATATATAGGATAGTGGATAGTTATCGATATATAGATATGGATTAGTGCATAAAATGCAATAGTCGAGTAACGAGTCGATATATAGGATAGTGGATAGTTATCGATATATAGATATGGATTAGTGCATAAAATGCAAAGTCGAGCAACGAGTCGATATAGGATAGTGGATAGTTATCGATACATAGATATGGATTAGTGCATAAAAATGCAATCGAGCAACGAGTCGATATAGGATAGTGGATAGTTATAGATATATAGATATGGATTAGTGCATAAAATGCAATAGTCGAGCAACGAGTCGATATATAGGATAGTGGATAGTTATCGATATATAGATATGGATTAGTGCAAAATGCAATAGTCGAGCAACGAGTCGATATATAGGATAGTGGAGAGTCGAGCAAACGAGGTTCTCAAACAACTCAACTGGAGTCTCACGCAAATGAACACACAGAGTACAACGAAACAAAGTGCACATAGTGTGCTGCCAGCCAGAGGACTTGAAACTCGTCACGTGACAGGTATCAGCTAGTGTATTGTGTCTTAGTTGTTGTGAGAAATTAGTTTGAAAACGTGTTCTTTTCTCAATGCAACACTGTTGATTCTACATTTTAAAAAAAAATGTATGTTTAGTAAGCTCTACCACCCTGAAAATGTGTCCCATGACCGTTGAATCACGCTGTATAATAGACATAATTGCGGGAAATATTTTTTCTGCTAAAATCAAGCGAATCATTTCGTGTGTTCCTAAGCCCCAGTCGTTTGGAGGACTGAGGACAATTCAGCCTTAAAAGTCACTGTGAAAAATATTCTACGCCTGTTATTATTTTTGCATTAAATATATAATTTCGATTTTTCGAATTATTCAATTATCGAATTATTTTTTCAATTCGAATTTGAATTATTTTTCTTAATTTAATAGAATAATGTATGAATGACAAGGTAAGGAAATGTACTAGAATGGTGTGGAAGAATATGTACTAGAATGGTGCAATAGGATAATGTATTAGAATGGTGTAAGTAGGAAAATGTATTATAATGTTGTAAGAAGAAAGTGTTAGAATGGTATAAAAGAGCCATACTGTAACCTTTTTATTTTTGGGCATATACATATTTTGTGTTTGAGGATTTCCATGAATATACTATATATTATTAAAAAACAACTCGGCGTATTTATAAATTCATAAGTTAGTGTAAGTTTTGATTTCGAAATAAACTTCAACTCATCTCAGGCATATTTGGTTTACAAGCTACTGATACTACGTCTTCAAGGTCATGCCAATTTCTTTACACGTTCTGAGTGTATTTCTTTGTAGAATATGATTTGCCAAAAAAAAAAAAAAAACAGCATTGGTCACACTTTTACCGTCGTGTATACTTCAGGCAAAAATTTGGCAAACTCTTTCCCTCCCTCTTTTTTTGAAAGTGATTTCCAGATTCATGACATTTTTCATCGTCATAAACATAAACCCCATTCAGCTAGTTGTGAAATAATTGGCATTTTCAAGTACCACGAATTTTCTACAAGCAAAACAAAAATTTTGACATTCCATATATCTTGTAGTCTGTTCTTAAGTTCCTTGGTTAAAGCAGTTAAATAATTTATTCTATATTCTTTTGAAACGGCTAAATGCAAATGTTCAGCTTTTATCATGGTTGAAAAATTATGCAATAAATGATTTTTATATTTCCTTACATTAAAACAGAATCTATAATTAGTTTTGTATAATCTGAGAAAACCAATGATTGAGTTCGCTACTCTTACAAATTCTTTTCATTTTATATACTTTGTATCTCTACAAAAGAATATACGTCATTTATCATCTTGTTTTCGCCCTGTTAACTTTAATTAGGGTCACCAAGTTTTTCTCTGATCGAGAGGCTAAAAAGACGCCACCATCCATCATTATTTTATACTTTGTAAATTTGACTTTTTTTTAAATCTTCTTTTCTTGCAATAAAAGAAAATAAGCGATACAGATATTTTCCTCTGCTGAGCTATTGCATATAGATAAATAAAAAAAAAAAAAAAAAACTAAAAAAAAAAAAAAAAAAAAGCCGTAATTATTCTATATCTTTTTCTTCAAAAGACTTCTGATTTTTTTTGTGGTTCAGATCTCTTGTTCATGTATTCATCACGGCTGTCTACTTCGACGATGAGCCTGAATGGCCGATTGTCTGGCGCTGGGGGCCGTAGGTTTCAGATTCGAGTCTGGACGGTGCCATGGATATTTGTAGTGATTCGGAATCTACTTTAAGCGATGGGTCCTGGTCTCACATGACTATAGAGCGTCCCGAAGTCAAATCAGATTTTTTACCTGCGGGTGCTCCACCACAACAGAAATTGCCCCTTTTTCCTTCAACCATGAGTCCATACGGGTTCGTGGGCGTAGATGTCAACCAAGTGGGATAAGATACAACAACACAACAAGGTACGCTGCGAGCAGTTAACTGACAAGATTATGATATACAGTGAATTGATAAGAAATCTGTTAAACTGTATTCCTTTATTTCAACAGATAAACAAATCTCTTTTCGAATCTGATGATTGAAAAAACCCGTCGCCTTAATTACTATTTATCTTTTTTTTTTTTTTTTTTTTTTCAAATGACTTCTGAATTTTCTGTGGTTCAGTTCCCATGTTGATGTATTTATCATGGCTGTCTACTTCGAAGGTAAAGACACACACTGCGAACAGTAAACTGACAAGATAGTGATATGCAGTGAATTGATAAGAAATCTGTTAAATTATATTCCTTTTTCAACAGATAGCAAATCTCTTTTCCGAATCCGCTGATTGAAGGAAATACATTGGTGAACACACACAAAATAAATTTTTATAGAGATTATTCATCACCAAAAGTTTCTAATAATATCGAGTGCCTCTAGATTAATTCTTTATGGGCAGACATTTCAAAAAACACTTTTGAACTAAATTTTACTTATTACGGTATCTAATGAACACAGAGCATTGGGATGTTACTGAGATGTTGGTACAAGAATCAGAAACTAAGCTGAAATATTTACAGTTTCTTTCAAATCTTCTATGTGTTCAGAAATGTAGCACAATATAGCCAATAGCTTTACACATGTATAGAATCTTAAAACTTATACTTATGGTAAAATTTATTAGCTTAATTAATTGTGCATTGATAAACATTCATCCATGTAATTCCTGTGCCAGCAAATGGTTTCATACGATTGCCAAGGATGTAATGATGCTGATGTTTCCTATGATGCTGTTGTCCCAATAATATCTTATGTTAAAAACACTGGCATAATAGTTTATTGTTATTAAAATGACTTTTGAAAAAGCTATTTTTTTTTTCCCATCTTATTAAAAATTTGTGAGAAAAAGTATCGCTAAATGATTTTTGTTTCTTTTTTTTAAATTCCTACTATTTACACTCTCCCTATATAAATTTAAATGTATTTGAACTTGAGTATCTTGTTCAACTTTTCAATCGTTAATGAAGTACTTTTTATTCATCCACTCAAGTTCAAATACATTTTTTTAAACTTGTGGCCGATGACACTTCATGCTAATACAGTTTTTCAAATATTAATTCGTTAATTAAATTTAATATTAATTCATTAGTTTTTCAAATATTAATTAATTAAATTAAATTTAATTAATTTTTCCAAATATTTTAGTTTTAATATTAAAGAAAAAAAAAAATTCTCTTATATAAGATATTTAGCAGGATATAAATTTAGGAATACATGCCGTCAGTGACGAAGTGTGTAGATCGCTGGAAAAAAAAATTTCTTTTTTCAGATTCCTTTTTCATTCTGGGCTCTAGTCTGAGTCAAGGAGGGACAAAATGGAAAATGAAACATGTGAATAAATGAGTGTGAGAGAGAGAGAATTTCTTCTAACTTAAAAAATGAATGAAAATGATTTATAAAGGACTTTCTGCAATATAGTGAAAAAAATAGAATTGACTTTAAAACTTTTTTTTTATAATACTTTGTTATTGGCAAACAATGTTTTATATTTAATAAATAATAAATTACAGAATCCCGTTCATTTTGAATCACAAAATATTATTATTCTCAATGATCTTGCATGGGGCATCCTTACCGAACCCCAATAAATATAAAACCATCTGTCACTGTTGACAACAAATTTATTTATTTTTCAAACCAGTGGCTGGAGCATAGACCATTATATAAAACTGTTTCTGTTCTATTACACACTAGATAGCGCACAGTACCACTGCATCATAAATTGGGTACTGGAATCCTTGAGTTTTGTCAGGTTTGAAAACATTATTATTAGTTCGTAGATATGAGTTGAATATTGCAGATACACATCGACACTTTCACTATTTCCTGTTTGGAACACAACACACACACAATATATATATATATTATATATATATATATATAGGATATGGACTTAGTTTTCAATTTCGAGTCACGTGCGAGGGAGAAAGAGGCCAAATGGGACATATAGAGAGTCGGACTCCTTTTAAGCTGTAAAGTGCGGTAGACATGGAAAGGTAAAATAAAGTGTCACTTGACATAAGAGCACTTTGGAGAGGCCGCTTCGTAAGGAAACTTGGGTCTGCTTCTCTTGTTGGTTGAACAGTGGAAGATCGTGTTACTTAATGTAGAACTTTTAACAGGGCGGAAGTTAAAAAAGATCATCCAGAAAGAAAAACTCATTAAGACGTTGGCAATTTTATGTGTCCTTTAGGATTCCTATTTTAGTTTTTGTCTTCAACTTTTTATAAGTTGCTATTATTTCTCCTAGATTGAAGTTATCTAATGGAAAAGATAGAAAGAACAAGAGACTACATTAGCGAATAACTTTACAAATCTTGAGACACTAAATAAGTATTTTTAAGAAATGTTCAAGCACAAAAATAAATATTTTTAAGAAAAAAAAAAAAAAAAATTAACAAAGTGATGCAAATTCTAGGAAATTAAATCTGTTGTTATTTAAGACTTGATTGGAACTGAATGCATACATATTTCACCTCTTACCACAGCAAAATAACAAAGGAGAAGACCACCGAAAAAATGATCAAGAGGCTTTAAAAATGGGTATAAACAAATTAAATGTTTTAAGGATAAAAATTTGAAAAGCTAGGAGAAACCTAATAAAGGCCCGTGTCATCAAGACATGTTTTCTCTGGCCTTTTAAAGAGTGCACACATCACCATTCTATTGTAAGTAAGAGTCCAGTCAAGAGCCAACAAGTAGATGGGCCTCATTTCTTTAATTTGTCTTACTAAAAAACACATATATAAGAGTTCACAATCCCTATTTAGGCCAGATGTTCGACCAAGAAGTCATATTCAGTTCTTAATCTAAAATTGGCAACAGCCTCTTTACGAGGGAATTTAAATCTAATTGTTGGAAATTAGATAAATTTAATAGAATCACATACAAAAAAAAAAAAAAAAAAAAACATCATATCCAAAATTTTTATTTTTTTTTTTTTTTTTTTGTAATTTTACAGCATTATTTCTGTTTTGGCGACATTATAAAGTAAAGAGAAATTGAATTTTGCATTCAATATTCAATTATTATTCATTGAATATTCAATTTGCATTCAATATTTTGCGTTCAATTGGAAATTTGATTAAAAGAAATAAATAAATTTTTAAAAAAGTTTATAATCAATAAATTTAATTAAATCATTTCCAGTGTTTCCTACATTGCTAATATTTGATTGATACTTGTCTTACACTTTGATTTGAAGTCATCTGGTATTACAACGGCAGAAGCGTAACAACTTCAGCATTACCCAAGTCGCATAATGGGGTACGAGTTGCCTTAATCACAATTAGAAACGAACACTCCGAAGGATGGTATCTGGAGATTCGCATCTTTACCCATTCGTCCTCGAAGACAGTAAATGAGCTCTCTAGTCTTCCCAATCAGTTTGTTAGTAGTTAATATACGAAATTCTTAAGCAGCGTCCAGACGAGAGTGCATAAAGAACGAACGTTCCGAGCTTCTCCGCCTGAAAACAATTACGTGAAAACGACCCACGTCATCTCTGGCTGTGAGTGATTGCTGGTCATAAATAGAGTCGGCAAGAATCCGTTTGTTGTGCAATAAAAACCGACTCGAGCCGGAGCGCGGTCGAGACGAAGAATTTTCTGTTAGGGATCTGTCAAACCGGTTTGTGTAGATGTAGTAGTTGTAAGTAGTAGTAGTAGTAATATGTAGTTTTGAGAATAGTTATAGAAAAAGGTTTTGTGATGATCAGTACAACAAAGATATCATAATTTTTCTTGCATTTATGAATTAATTTGGTTTGGGGGATAAAATACATTTGAAAAAGATCAAATTTTTCGAAGTGAAAACATTGTATTTCTGAACTCAAACAGTTTGGTTCAAAAATAGACAAAAGATGGCAAATCTAAATTTCTTTTATCTATATCGAGGTTGGGCAAGATAAAACTATAAAGTGGAAAGTTGTTCGAGTTCTCCGGATGAGGTAGAAAGTAGGATGCGATATTCTGGAGTTGTTTGTTCGAAAAATGGGATGTCGCAAAAATTGCTGACAACCATTCTGTCCTGTGATGAATGTCCTCTCTGACTCAAATGTCATTATTGATTGGATAATTTATAAAAATGTAAATGAAATGAAAAGATAAAATCAAAGATTAAATAGTATTAAATTATACGATGTTATATACACAAATGAAATATGATGTCTCATTGTCTCAGTATAAATGTACGAAAATTTTTAATGTCTTTTCTCTGAACAGTATTTATTCAATCATTAAACACCTCTCTGAACTAATCAGAAATTTTAGCCCCGGGTGCAATAATTGACTTTACAAATTCGATGCAAAATTTGAGAACCGATATGAAGTCTCTTTCAACCGAAAAATGCATAAATAATGCATTCTAAAGATGCCATGAATTATTCATGAGAGAAATGACTGTGAGTTTTTCACATAATTGAGAAAATCTCATTTCCTTAAACACGACGCCGTTTGTGATGACTTATTGGAGACGACTAATGCATTCTGGTTTAAGGTTTGTAGCACACCTATGTAAAAATTTTTTTCTGAAAAATATAAGACATTGCTTAATGTAGTTATTCTTCAAAAAGATTGGCTCGTCTAATGATCAAAGAGAGTTTATGCAGTTTTGTTTAAAATGAGTTGATTGTGGTGGGGAAACTTTTACTTTTAAGATGGTGAGAGCATTTTTACTTGGTGGTTTTGTAACAGTAGAATAAAAACAATAATAATTAAGATATCTGCGAACTTTTCAGCGCTTAGAAAAGCTTGATATACATATATATATAAAAAAAGGTTTGATAAAATTAAATGCAGTTATTATTAATGTCTGCAACTAATTTAAATAATGTTACGGCTCTTTTATTAATTTGATTTTCTGCAGAAAATGTTTTATTGTGATTTATTTTCTATCTCTCTATAATTATTTTCTAAAGGCTGGAGACGCAATACAACGACACCATAAATTACACCAATCTATTTATACATTTCAGTATACAACATCATTATAGGGCACACTCATGCTTTTAATGTGATAAGGATTTTTTTTTTCCAGGACTTAGAGTAACCTGTCCGTGATTGAATTGCAAAAATTATGATTCATTTGAATGAATACTTTCCATAATTGAGTTGCATATAAAAGTAGTAACTTAGATAATTTTATAACTTTTGGATTTAAAATGGCTTTGATCAAAGTACAACGTTACTGAAAATAAATTAAAAAGAAAATTCACCAGTTTTATAAGCATTCAAATGAGTTAGGAAAATAAACATTCAGTTAATTTTAAGTCATAGAAATATATTTCCAAAATAATCGTTAGTTTAAATGAATCTCAGTTGTAAAAGATCGCAAATCTTGTTGATAGATCATGGATATATATCCATATAGAAAGTGAATTTTGAATCATTTTTGTGATTTTAGTTAAATGCTAATCTAGTGAGACTCGTGGTCAGTTAGTTAGAGTGTTGTTAGTCGTGGCCATGATTAGTTAGCGTGTAGGAAGACTAGCTACGAATCGTTGCAGTAAAGGCTCGTTCTCACCGAGACGAGAGACGTGAAGATTCAAGAGGCAAGCGAGAAAAATTTTTCAACCCCTTCACAGCGAAACGACAGAAATAGCATTACGCCTAGTGAAGTTCCGTTTCGAGTTGAAAGTTGTTTAACTCGGAGCGGTGCATTTCAAACCGGTTTCAGGCGAACGTGGTGAGGGTAGTGATTGGTCAAATTTTTTTCTTCTTACTTCTTCTTACATGCTTACATCTTCTCGCCTCAGTGGCCACGAGTCTTTACAGTTGTCGGGAATGTGGAAACCCGATGGTGGTTGTGATATCATGTCAATAGTTTAGATAACCTGGTCGAAGTTTTCCTGATTTTCTCTCGCACGACACTCACACGGGGCACTTACCTGTAAAAAGTCTTCCCTGAAAGCAATGTCTCATAGCATGACACCCATCAATGTTATATAACATTGATATATATAAATCTTTTAGTGTTATTTTTAAGTTTTTTGCCATTTTTAATGTTACTAACTAAATGAAAATAAGGGCGAAAAAAATAAGAATAAAAAATGTTAGACATAGTAATAATAGTCATCATTCAGGATTCATACTGGTCTAGTGTAATGATACCTTGAAAGCACGTGAGTAATCGAGTTTGGTTTTGAAGAGTGACGTTCGCCTCTTTTTTAGTGCCATTCAGTTGTTTGATGAGATTGATTTTATTACTATAATTTATTACTATTCGATTCGAATTTTCTCTTAAATATTACTTTAATGGTATTTATTGTCTGGTATTAGATTAGATAATATTTCTTTAATGGTATTATAGTGTCAAGAGACACTGCAGAGCTCTTTGCTTAGTTAAATTCTTATCATATTAACTGGTTTTCCCAGAATAGATGCTGAGAAAAACAAATGTCACTATGCTGATATAAAAATAGCTAAAAATGGCTGTCTAACTCGTACTTATTCCACCAAAACTGCTATATCAAATCCCAATGTTCTATCTAAACCATGAAGAAATGGCTGGTCAGCTTAAAATTTTATACAAAAATTGCTCGTAAAATGAAGATTTACTGTATTTTCTTTGAGTTTAATAATTTACGTGTCTAGACTAGATCTCATCCATAAATAAAATATAGCTATTTGAAAACTTTCAGAGAAATACCATCCTTAAGATTGGTGCAGCCTAAACTAATACTTACTCTAACCAGCATTAGCGGTTGATTTTCTCGAGTACTAATCTAAATCTAATCTAATAGTTTATTCATTCAAGAAAGCCTCAAATTGAAACAGCAATCAATTTACACAACCTGTTTCCTACTTGTGTCTTGCTTCATCCTTATTCAATTCCGACGACAACCTTCCTTAATTCGAAGCATCCCCAATCGAATTTCATTCCACCCCTATGACCCTCCCTTTCGATATCAAGTACCGCCTACTAATTTCCTCAACATGTTTCTATTTATAGAAACGCTTTTACTCACCCCTAGTTTCTTGACGAAGGACTACGCCCGTAATATCCCGAGGGAGTTAGCAAACGATTTCCCCAATTGCCCCACCCCCTCCTCCACTTTCCCATCTTCCACCAAACGATCGATTGGGACAGAACCTTTCTTGACATCATCTTTTACGTGATGCTCTTTTCCGGTCACATCGGTGGGTCCACGATGCCGAAATCGTCTGCAGGAAATGAAAACTGGAGGAGGGTGTCTTCTTTGATCGTTCGAATGGTGATGGGACAGGGGGTGGATTGGAATTGGAAATGTTCTGAAAGTGGGAAATTGATTGTGTAAGGGACGTATTCGATTGTGAAACTTCGTGCTTCAGATTAAACTGAGTTTACAAACAGGTGGTATTTTTTCAATACCTTCTATTAGCTCACACTCTCCCTATATATATATCTTGTTCAAATTTTCAATCGTTAATAAAATACTTTTTTATTCATCCACTCAAATTCAAACACATTTTTTTTTAAATTTGTAGCGGATGACACTGGATGTTAATACAGTTTTTCAAATATTAATTCATTAATTAAATTTAATTATTTAACTTCAGTTTTTAGATTTAAGTTGCATGTATCTACCAATAGATGGCGCCAGATAAACTTAAAAAAATGAATGAAAATTATTTATAAAGGACTTTCTGCAATATAGTAAGAAAAAAAGTAGGAATTGACTTAAACATTTTTTTATATTACTTGTTTTATAGAATTTGTGGAATTATTCTTTTTCTATGATGAGTAAAATAAATAAAAATTAAAGAATACTATTTATTGAAGCAATGAAGAATACTGGGAAAACCCCCATTTATGTAGCATATAATAATACAAAAATAATGGGCGTGGTATGCACATGAAAAAAAATACGTACATTGGTACTTTATGAAATCCAAAATAAAAAAAAATAAAAATATTAAAAAATATATTTTTTTTTTCTTATTTCGACAAAAATTCACAGGAAACACTACATCTATACAAGAACTATTCTTCTCACGAAGTAAATACGTAGTATGTAATTTAGACCTAATATGTAATTTAAATACAATGTTTCTATATATATATATATATATACATAGTTTCATATTCCCGGTAATATTCTATTCTACGAATCGTGATTCGTTCTCATAATAATGCATGCAGGCATGCATGCATAATACACTGCTAAATTCTCTTTTACCAATTTTCAGTAACATTGTGCTTTGAGAAAGGTTATTTTAAATTTGACGTGATATAATTCTCTAATTTGCTATTTTTATATGGTTAATTATCTTCGATTTCTTTCCAATTTGAGGAAGGAGCAGATACAATTATTCAGATAACCAGATAACATATTTCGTTATAATATTTGATGTAATATTTGCAGAATATTAATAAGAATGATGTAGTCAATTCATTGTACAAAGTCGGTTCATTTGATTTGATACGATTGGTTCATTTCATTGAAGTTCTCAGTTCCTTTGATGTTGTCTGGCTAATCACTCCATTTGCTCTATATAACTAAAGATAAGTGCTTGGTGACTTTTTTTCTTTCTTTCTTGGTGACATTTTTTAATAACATTGTGCTTTGAGAAAGACTGATGTAATTCTATAATTTGCTCCTTTTATCTGATTAATTTTTTTTATTTCTTCTCTGATGGTTAAAAACCTAATTTGTTGGAGAAGGATGTACTCAGATAAATTTTAACCAGATAACACATTACATTATAATAATAGGTATAATATTTATAGCCTGTTGATAAATACTATGGAGTCGATTCATTTGACACAGACGTTCATTTGATCTTTTGACTTGAGGCTTTCTGCTAATCATTCCACTTGCTCCATATAACAAAAAAGATAAGTACTTGGTGACTCTAAATAGTGATGTTATACATTATAAATATTAAAAAAATGAATACATTGCTGTTAACTTCTTTCATGAACAATAAAAATATCAAAGCGAAAATAAAAGGAATTTTCTACATTCGAACTAATTTTTTATTCAAATAATTGTAAATTCTTTACCACTTTTGATAGTATATCTATTACTACAACTACACTACAACTGCAATTTTTGCCCGTACAAAGACTTACATTTTCATAGAATAAAATTGTAATTATCTAGCATATGATAATCACATGTATGATATTTTTAATTTAAAAATCTAAATAAACATTTAAACCAGAGGAAAAGTTAACTGTACAATATTTAATAAAAATTCTAATTGCGTTTACTGAAAAATTAATAGAGTTTTTATTAACGAATCATGAAAATGAGTATTTAATTATTATTATTTTTATTAAGTGGCATCTTTATTTATGTTGGGTAGAAATCGTTAATATCATAACATTGATATGAGATTAAACATAAGCGTTATTTTGTATCAGGAATGTTATCTTTTAAAACGGCTTAACGAAATATTTTAGTCTTTCAAAAAAAAAAAAAAAAAAAAAAAAAAAAAAAATTTGACAATGTCCCCTATTCTATACTTTCTAACAGTTGACAAAATAGTTAGCCTTTATTAGCAAAGCGTGCAAAAGAAAGATTATGCAGTAATCTGAGGTGTACAAGGGACGGGGGTAAACAAGCCCTCTAATTCTAATCTAAGTGTGTAGGTAGATAAATATTTTTCTCTTGCAAAAATGATATTGGGGTCTGGTGACAAGCTCTCTGGTGCACTCTGTGCCACAGCTTCAAGATCGAATCCCGGCGGTACCATGGATGATTGTAGGGGTTTAGAATCCATTTTAAACTGTAGATCCCGATATTATACGATAGAGCGTTGGCAATAGCGTTGAGCGTTGGCAGGGTGACAACCCTACCCCGTAAAAAGAAAAGATCTCCTTTCTCGAAATCTGCAGTAGGCAGATAGCAGGGGCCTGAATGACCGAGTGTCTAGCTCTCTTGCGCTCGGTGCCACAGGTTTTGGGTTCGATTCCTAGCGGTGCCATGGATGTTTGTAGTGGTTCGAATTCATTTTAAGCCTTAGGTCTCGGTCTCCTATGGTTGTAGAGAGTCACATAGCCCAGTCAGACCCGTAAGTATATGTCTAACTTGGCTCCCAGTCGCTAAAGAAGATGGGCAGTGATTTTCAAGAGGAACTACTCCCCGTATATATTGTATGGGAGAACAAAACCGGAAAACTTCCACTAGGTAGTGCGAATAATGAAGGCCTGATGGCCAAGTGGCTAGTGCTCTGGCGCTCGGTGCCACATTTTCGGATTCGAATGCCGGCGGTTCCATGGGTGTTTGTAATGGTTCGGAATCCACTTTTGCCGTAGGTCTCGGTCCCATATGAGTTTACAGCGTCACAGAGCTCAATAAGATTTTGCAGACATCATTCCCAAAACTGTACAGGGGAAACTGAGCTCTAGTTGATCTAGAACCACTGATGTGATGTGATGTGATGTGGTGGGGTGTGGTGTAGTAGTATTCAGATAGCCTTTTAGCCCGCCATGGGGCTGTTGCGCCAATGAAGGAGAAGAAAATGTTATTGCCTGGTCTTATAAAGTATGTCCCAAATTTTTACAATATTTGTCTAACATTCACCCATATTAATCCCCCATTCTTATGCATCTTCATATATTTTTTAAGTGAAATAGAAAAAGAAACATACGAAAAAATTAGCTAATTCTTTTGTTACGCAATTCATAAGCTTGTTTAATAAACTCGCTAAATTTTCTGGCTTAATTATATTTAACAAATACTTTAATTTTTATCTCTTACTGTTACATTTCGACCCTAATTATATCGTATTATCTATCGAAAAACAAGTGGTAAATTACGTTAAGCAGTCTTACTTAATCTGGTAAAGGAATTACATAAACCACATTTAACAAAAAGGCGTTACATTGCAAGAGAACTATGATATGAAAACCTTTATAAAATCTTAAAGAAGTCAAGTGCCAGATTTTCAAAGCCTTCATCTTTAATTTGTATCCGCTTTAGTGATTTTTATCCTTTTAAGAGGATTTTGTGGCAATAAATAAACATATTTCTTAAAATAATAAGATACAGACTTGTTCAAAAACATTTTTTTCTACACTCTTCCCAACTCTTCAGGTTAACTTTTATGTTTTTATCTTAAAGTAAATCTCAACATCTAAAAACAAAATTCATGTCAAATGTGGTTCTTGCATAAAAGCGATCAGGCGGTGAAATAACGAGAAAAATTCCTCTGGTTTCTTAAGTACCCAAGATGGAGCAAAACATGTTGCTGTTCCTTTTTCTGTGCTTTAACAAGTACATGCTTTTAAAAGAGAAATATGACATCTAAAAAAATAATTTATGTTAATCTTTTTCCATTTCAAAAAGATCTTGTTTCTATTTCCACAACTACCGAAGGAAAAAAAATAGAAAGTAAGAAATATGTTCCAATAAACTGAAATTGTATTTCACTTGAAAAGGAGTACGATTAAACGAGCATTTTGTGAATAAAGATAACGATTGGAAATTAAATTTTTTTTCTTTCCCACAACAAAAATACAAAGAAATGAGCCACTATTCAAAGCAAGGCTCTATCGTTTCGTCCCAAAGTACCTGGATTTGCTGGCCCTATTTTGATCGTTGAAGTGTCCTATATAGAAGCAATATCAAACGGAGAACATCGCAGTTTTTTTTTTCAGAAGACTTTTCTTGTATTCCAGAAAAAAGAACTCAAGATTTAGAACGAAACGTTTTTTTCTTCTACTGCCCTTATTTTCAACAATGATTTCGAACAATTTTTGTTTGTTTTTCACGTTTCAAAATAATAGTAGCTTTCATTTTTTAAGTACAATTGTATCTCCAGTACAACCGTAACCATAGTTTGAAAAATACTTTTTGGTCATAAATTTTCTGATATGAATCTACATTTTCAGAATTTTTATTATAGAAAAGTCCATGAATTTGCTTAAACAATGTCTCCATCTTTATTGAAATAAACCACATTTATATGGACGATACAGCAGCTAATCGTTGATCATCAATACCCACAACTTGCTGATATACTTTACAACGTGGCTAAAAGTTTTCGAGTCAACTTTGGAACTGGTATCCCCACAAATTCTTGAAATGAACACTGATCAGACATGGTGTCTGAGGAGTTTGCTTCCTCTTACTTATTCCTAAATGGAATCCTCCAGTGAACATATGAACTCTGGTGTCTGTGAAATTTGTTTGAAATGAACACTACTGAGACATGGTGTCTGAGAAGTTTGCAACACTTATGCTTCAATTGAATTTTCAGGTCAACATTGCACCCTCAACATTTGTGTTTGTGAAATGTGTTTGAAATGGACACTGCTAGGACATGGCGTCAGAGGAATTTGCAATCTTCTCACTTTTTCCCAAATGGAATCCTAGAGTCAAATAGACCCCTAGTGTCTCTGAAAATTTTTGAAACAAACACTTATAAAATAAAGCATTTGGCGAGTTTGGAATATCTTATTTATGGAGAAACAGTCTCCATGATTTATGGGTGCATTTTCCTGTGTATTAATGGGTGCCTTCTGCTCTGTTTACTTTCTTGACCTCAAAGTCCCAGTTTACTAATTCAATAATTTTCAGGCTACATAGCTGAGTGCAAACTAAACTAAATAAATGAATAAAAATAACTAATTAAATAAACAAATGAATAAAAACATAGTAAATATATTGGAATTAGAGAATTGATTTTAATAAGAGCTGCAAAAGTTTGTAGAGATGCTGAAATTTGATTTCATTTTCATCAACAGAGAAGACAGAAGAATATTATTGCTACCGAAAAGTATTGTTTTTTATTAATGAATTTATGTTTTTGAACTTCGAAAATCATTCTTAAAACTCAACCCTTAAAGGGTTGAGTTTTAAAAGAATCGATATGACGAATAACAATTTCGAAGGGCCAATCTTGTTTCTTAGAGACATGGAGAGGAGAATATTTTTTCGGAAAGATTTTCACATGTAATTTTCCGTACATTGATGTGTTCCAGTGGAATTAGCCAGAAGAACTTTAAATAGACAAGAGTATCATCGATGCAAGATATTTTTTCACAATCTCCGCAAAGTCTACTAATTTTTTAAATCATTGATTTCAACTCACTTTTTTTAGTAAGACTTGAATATTTATTCAGATGTACTAATTCTTTCAAATTATTATAGATGACTTTAATTTCGTGAGGAATACATTCTTTAAGAAAAGGTTATAGATATGGTCTCCAATAGATTAATTAATATAATTAATATATGGTTAAAACCATCTTTTATGTCCCATGAGAAATAGTCATGTAATTCAAAAAAACACCACCAGTTTAAAGAACTGCTTAATAATTATATTTTAATAAATCTCAATAACTCTATATATTAAAATTAGTATTACCTTCTAAACCTAAACATTCGTTTACCAAATATCATGAAAAACAAATCTATAGAAAACTTCTACCAAAATGTCGAATTGAAACTGTCTAGCGCTTTTAGTTGACGTCGAAATAAAGTATATTTTCCAATCCTTTTGAACCATTTTAAAAAAGCATTTTAGAGTCAAAGTTTGAAATAGTGGATTTGTTGTGAAATTATGCATGAAGTTTAGAACTTCTCAACTTCTATTGCCATGGCTTTTCAAACTCTCCTTTGAATCGTGCAGAAATGTTGTCTGCGTTTAAATTTAAGGAATTATGGCAGGAGATTTGAAAAGTTTCTGTCTTTGAAGTAAAATGCTGAGAGAGTACAATAAGCTAGGATTGCTGAACATGCGAAAACAAGATATGGAATAAAATATACACCCACACATGATTTATTTAATTTTATCATTTATTTAAATGGCACAGAATGGCTTTGGTGAATAGGATGTTTTACTTTCAATAATTTGCTACAAATAAAATCTGACGATTTTAAGTAATGTAATTTCAAAATATTGAAATTTATTTAAAAGTTAATTAAGGAATCTTCATTCAAAACCATACCAGTAATGTCAAAAAGAAAGCGTTCGCACCTATTTCAGAGATAGACACGATAAATCTCTAGTTTAGAAAGTCCTTTTCTTGGCCGCAAGGCGCAAAGTATGCTCTCTAAATATCAGTCATGTGAATTTTTGTTCTAAATTATAATGGCACAATATGAGATCCGCCGTACAACTTGGAGAGCACTGAATCAGCTACATATTTGACAGTAAAAGTCTAATGAGACAATAAAAAACTATCGCGGCATTAATTAAAATATAATAAATTCATATTTTTATTAAAATCCTGTAGGCAAATGTGAATGAAATGCCATAAATAATGCAAACAATCGAAAAAAATCAATAAATTTTTTGAATACCCTAATATTTTTATCAAAACTAGTAGACCTAGAATCAAATTATTTTCCTTACCTACCAATACATGTCTATATTAAAACCCTGTAGGCAAGTCTGAATGAAATGTCAGCAATAATGCAAACAATCCAAAAATTTCAACAAGTCTAATGAGTACCCTGCTATCTTTTATCAAAACGAATAGGTCTAGGAAAAAAAAAGGAATCAAATTATTTTACTTGCCTAAAAGGCGTGTCTTTATTAGAACCCTATAGGCAGGTCTGAAAGATATATCAGAAGTAATGCAAACAATCCAAAAATTTTCAATAAATCTAATGAGCATTCATTCAAATCTTCTTCATTCTGTCAAAAGGAAAGCTTTCGTTTCTATTTACGTAATAGATACGATAAATGTCTAATTTGAAAAGTCCTTTCCTTGACTTCAGGGAGTAAAGAATGCTCTTTAAATGTTAGTCATGAGAATTTTTTTTTCCAAATTGTGATGTCAAAATATGGGCTTCATGGTACATTCTGGATAGAACTGAATCTCCGATATTTATAGGATAGAACTGAAGCAAAACAAAACAAAACTGATCGAAACGAATAGGCCTAGAAAAAAAAAGGAATCAAATTATTTTAACCTACAAAACCTTGTAGGCAAATCTGAAGGAAAATGACAGAAATAATGCAAACAATCCAAAAAAATTTCAATAAATGTAATAAGTACCCTAATATCTTTTATCAAAACAATAAGCCTAGAATCAAATTCCTTTTTACCAACCTACAAAGTCGTGTCTTTACTGGACCCCTGTAGGCAAGTTTAGAGGAAATGTCAGCAATAATGCGAAACGATCCCAAATCGGAAGTTGGTCTCTGCTTTTACGCTTCGACGGCTACATTAATCATTCCGTCATTGCTTTGGGCGATATTGGCGAAGAATCTAAAATTAAATCCTGCGGCTTCGTAGCATTTGATTTATTGTCAGGCTGCGCATGGACATTTTGGACTCCTCCACTAATAATCGCTGTGGCTTTTCAACCACTGCTCCTTATTATGAAGGATTTTGGTTCCAGATTTAATTTCAAGCTCTGTGGCTATCGTGCTTACACATAGAAGGATTTCGCGATTTGGATTTAATTTGACGAAAATTTTGTTTGCTGTTTAATAGAAAAATTATAATGATCGCTTTAGTTCATACTAGCTAATATGATCCGGGCGTTGCCTAAATTTCAGTGAAAATTACAAAATGTTTGCTTTAATAAATTTAATTTTAATTAATCTTCAAAGGAAAAACAGAAAAAAATTTCTTAAAAAAAATTTTTTTTAAATTATAACAATCACTTGAAACACACAAAAACAAAAATTAAAAACGAACGCGAACACAAATTTTTATTATTTTTATTTCGAGAATAATTTTTAAAAATGAATATTTATTTTTAATCTTATTCAATCAGATTTTTACATTCAATAATTTATTGCAAACAAAATCTGACGATTTTTTAACTAATGTAATTTCTAAATATTGAAATTTATTTTTAGTTAATTAAGGATCTTCATTCAAAAATTATACCAGTAATGTCAAAAAATTCGAAAGGAGCTTTCACCTATTTCAGTGATAGACATGATATATCTTTAGTTTAGAAAGTCCTTTCCATGGCTACAAGCAAAGAATGCTATAAATATCAGACATGGGAATATTTGTTCCAAATTATAATTACACAATATAGCATCCGTCGTACAACCTGAATAGCACTGAATCAAATACATATTTTCCATTAATAGAGTAATAGGACAATAAACAATATAATGGCATCAGCAAATTATAATAAAAATTAATTATTTAAGAAATTGCACAGATATATAGAAAAACCCAACAATATAAAACATTTTTCTATAAGAGAGATTTTTAATTGAAAATGATATAATAATTCATGTGATATTCATGTGTACATATAAATTATTACAGTAAATAACATTTTTAATTTAACATCACTTGATCAGGTGAAGTCTTGTTCCAAATTGTGATGCCAAAATGGGCTCCATGGTACATCCTGGAAAAACTGAATCTGTAAATTTATAGATAGAATTGAAACAAAACAAAACTTTTATCAAAACAATAGGCCTAGGAAAAAAAAAAATAAAATTACTTTAACCTACAAAGGCGTGTCTTTATTAAAACCCTGTAGGCAAGTCTGAAGAAAATATCAGAAGTAACGCAAACAATCCAAAAAATTTCAATAAATCTAATGAGCACCGTACTATCTTTTATCAAAACAAATAGGCCTGAATCAAATTACATTTACCAACCTACAAAGCCGTGTCTTTACTGGAAGCCTGTAGGCAAGTTTAGAGGAAATGTCAGCAATAATGCGAAACGATCCCAAATCGGAAGTTGGTCTCTGCTTTTACGCTTCGACGGCCACATTAATCATTCCGTCATTGCTTTGGGCGATATTGGCGAAGAATTTAAAAATTAAATCCTGCGGCTTCTGTACTGCTGGATTTATTGTCAGGTTGCACATGGGCATTTTGGACTCATCCACTAATAATCAGTGTGGCTTTTCAACCACTGCTCCTTATTATGAAGGATTTTGGTTCGAGATTTAATTTCACGCTTTGTGGCTATAGTGTTTACACATAATGGACCAAGTTTTACAATTTGGATTTAATTTCGAAGAAAATGTTGTTTGCTGTTTAATAGTAAAAATTAAAATATAATAATCGCTTTTTGGTTCTTACAAGCTGGTATGATCGGGAATTGTCCAACTAAAGTGCAAATGTAAAATTTTTGATTTAATAAATTTAATTTTAAATTATCGTCATGATGAATTCAGAGAAACCTTTGATACTTTTTTTTTATTAGAACAACATTTGAAGAAGGAATTTAAAGACGATAGCGAAAATAATTTTGCTATCTTTATTTTGAGAAAAATATTTCAAAATAAATATTTATTTTAATCTCATTCATTCATATATTTACGAATAATTATTTCAAATAAAATCTGACGATTTTTTTAATTAATCTAATTTCAAAATATTGAACATTGTTTTAAAGCTAATTAAAGAATCTTCATTCAAATCCTTACTAGTAAAGTTGAAAAGAGAGATTTACCATTAAAAGCATCTATTTCGGTTATAGAAAAGATAAATCTTTTGGTTTGGAAAATCCTTTCCTTGGTTTCAAGAAGCGAAGACTGCTCCAAATATCAGTCATGAGAATTTATTTTTCAAATTGTGATGGCTTAATATTGGCTCCATGGTACATCCTGGATGGCTCTGAATCAGCTACATATTTACCATTAAAAGCTTAATAGTTAAAATAGTAAACGATATAAGGACAATAAACGCCCGACTCGTGGCTCAGTGACAACGTGCGTCACTGGCGAACATTAGGTTGATGTTCAATCCACTTGCTGCTTTGTTGTAGACACTGTTTCGAAAAAAAGGAGACTCGTTGGTGTTTGTGATGTTCAACATTTTGCCTCGTGAGTCGGGCTACCGTTTGGAAGTTTTCTGGCTTTTCTCCCATACGATACGCAATTTCAAGGTAGTTCCAAATAAACGTCCTCCAGGAAAACACTTCCATCCTTCTTCAGCAACATGGAGCGAAGTCAGACTTCTACCTATGGGTGCTCCATCCCAACAGAAGCTGCCCCTTTCTTTCCAACCATGAGTGGATTACTTATGGGATGTCCATCCTGCTCTACACCACACTGAGGATCATATACAACAATACATCAAAAACAACAACATAAAAAAAACAACAATATAACGACATTAGGCAAAAATATATTAAATTTAATTATTTAAGAAAGCTCAGAGAATGATACAGTGATAAAACCAAATTATAATTAATGTAATTTAACATCAAAAGCCTACTTTTCTTTACACTTAATCAGGGATAATAATGGAATACATTAATTGGCAATACTGGTTAGTATATTGAAAATTTGAAATATATTTATTGTTTATTTATTCAGATATATCAAAATCAACTCTAAAAAATATTAATTTTAAAAAGGATTGTGATTTAATTGTTAACCACTTGAAAAGTTTTAATGTCTGACTGTTAATAGTTAACCACTCTCAAGCAAATAATTATCAATAGTTAAAATGAGTTTTTCGAGTAAGCCATCGCAATTCTAAATTACATAACATTAAAAAAGAAATTAGTGTGTGAATTGCATCACACTTTGTTTAAATAATGGTCTGGCATTTTTATTCTAAAATTAAAATTTAATTTAAATAGTACAAATTAGAGAGTATTAAAAAAATTAAATAATATCTTTAATGTTTTAAATATTTTATAATTAGTAATGCTGTAATTTATAATTTAGAACACTAATTTTTTTATTAAACATTTATTTATTCAAGCCATAAAAATTAATAAATTACATCACATTTGAAACAGTTTTCATTTATTACGTAATAAAGAGCTATTATAAGGTAAACCATTTGGTATTTTAAAAATTTTACTTATATAAACTTTTGATTATTTTAATAAATTTAAATTATATCAATATTGCACACTATAAATATTACTTTTACTTTATATTGTATTATAATTAACCCTTTGTCTATGTTTGTTTTTGTGCGAAGTTCGCTTAATTTTATTTGAACTTCCTTTAAAATTATTTTTCACTTAATTCATCTGGAAAATTTATGGAAATTAATTTTTCGAGGCGTTTTATTACATCAAACGTTTTAAAGAAATAAAAGAACTTAACCCATTATTTTTTAAAGAAAACTCCTTATCTGTAAATAAAGTTTTCTGAAAAAGCACAGATTATGCTACTGAATGTCTACTAATCAATTAAAAAATTTTTTTAAAAAATTATTCTACAAGTTTCAAAATATGTTTAAAAAAATTTAACTTTGCTTTAGAATTTAGTTTAAATACTGTCAGAACTTAGCTCATAAAAGTAAAACTCTGTTCAGTCTAAAAAAAGTAAAACAAAACAGATTTTAATTAATTAAATTAAATATTTGCAAACTTCCCACCAAAATGAATTTTTCTATTGTCTCCTAATGACATGTTTATGACACAATGTTAGTTTTAGGATAAAGAGCTTAGTTATGAAACTACATACCGGGTTGTCTAATTAAAAGTGCCGAAAAGTAATCTCGGCTCAGTTTGTTTTTAGGTCATGGTTATCTAACTATTAGCTTTTTTTTTCAAAATAATTCAGAAAAAAAGGAAGGAATTGTTTTCTCTATGGTTGGTAATTAATTACTTACGATGCAGAAAAAATAAAAATAATTGCCTTTTTTAAAAATTTAAACAGTCAAAATTTATCGGAACGCTCAGAATAATGGTGTAGTTATATAATAAACGATATAACTAAATGCAGTATATCTCATAAAGTCTAAATTTTATAATAAAAATTTCTATAGAAAAAAAAAAAAGAAAATCACAATGAGTTCAAATTCAACTGAAGATATTTGAAGAAGAGATACTAAAAAAGTTTCAATTGATGGCGCTGTAAGCAGTTAAACCAATAGAATTACAAGTGATCTTCTGAATCGAAATGACAACGTATTTGGTGTTTCACATTAAACCAATGTAGCGTTCAATGTGCATTTCAAAATTTTTTTACGAAAAAAATGACTTCCAAGTTTTTTAACAGTTGTGACACTGTCGTGGAAAAGACCATCCACAACTGACAAGGTCTCAAATTGATGGAAAATCTGCTAACTTTTATTTAAGGCCACTTCCCCTTGTTCGAGTATCTTCACTTCAAATTAGAACTCATTGTGAAGAGTGGTTCTTTTTTACAGCAATTTGAAAGTGGGACTTGCCACCCTGTAGTTCTATAACCTAAACAATTTGTGAAATGATGTGGGTAGTAAATATTAATTATATAATAACGTCTCAATCAAAGTCATATGAGTCCGGCAATCTAATGGATACATTTCAAAATTTTATGTTATCTAAAACAATTTATAATGGATTTCGAACCACTTTAAATTGTAGGTAGTGGATTACTACTACTACATCATACCAAATCACTGGTTAGAGCTGAGTTGTTCCTATACAGTTTGAGAAGAATGTGGGTGAGGAGTCTGATTGGGCACGCTTACGATCATATGAGACGCCTTCAACTTAAAGTCATTCCTGAAACAACTACAAACATGCAAACATTCAAGCCCCAGTGTAATAGGACTGTAGAACGTTGAACGTAGGGCCTCCAACCTAATCCGAAAAAGAAAACATCCCCTGTCTCGAAATTTGCCAGTAGGCAGACGGCCTTGGCTCACGGCGGTTTGGTTTGTTTTGTCGCTTTACGGTCATTTATTATTAATTATATTGTATTAAAATTAACTACATCGTTTTTATTCCTCTGTTTGTTTTTATGTGAATTTCGCCTAATTTTTTTGAATTTCCTTTAAAATTATTTTTAAATTAATTCATCTGGAAAATTTATGGAAATTAACTTTTCTCTGTGTTTTATTACATCTCAAACATTTTAAGGAAATAAAAGAATTTAACCAATTACTTTTAAGGAAAACTTTGTCCTTATCTGTAAATAAAGTTTTCTGAAAAAGCACAGATTATGCTACTGAATGCCTACTAATCATCTAAAAGAAAGTTTTTTTTTTTTAAAAAAATTATTCGACAAGTTTTAAAGTTTGTTTAAAAATGTTAACTTTACTTTACAATTTAGTTTATATGCGGTCTCAACTTAGCTCATAAAAGTAAAACTGTGTTCACTCTAAAGAAAAAAGTAAAACAAAACAAATTTTCATTAATTAAATTAAATATTTGCAAACTTCCCGCCAAAAATTAATTTTTCCATTGTCTCCTAATGACATGATTATGACACAATGTTAGTTTTAGGATAAAGAGCTTAGAGGTGTTATGAAACTGCACACCGGCTTGTCTAATTAAAAGTGCCGAAAAGTAATCTCGGCTCAGTTTGTTTTTAGGTCAGGGTTACCTAACTATTAACTTTTTCTTTCAAAGAAATTTGGGAAAAAGGTAGGAATTGTTTTCTCAATGGTTGGTAATTAATTAATGGCTATGTAGAAAAACTAAGTAAAGTTCTTTTTAAAAAAATTTAAACAGTAGAAATTTGTCAAAACGCTCAGAATTAATTATGTAGTTATATAATAAATACTATAACTAATATAGTTATATAACAACCAATTTCCACAGTGTCGAAAATCAAATTAGTTGATAGTTAATGTTAGTTATATAATAAATAATCCCATCGTTACATCACAAGAATACAATAAAATGTAAAATATAAGGCGTCGACAATTTACTGGGAAAATTTCAAAATTTTAACTTATCTAAAAAAATTTATAGTGCGTAGTGATTCGGAATCCTCTTTAAACCCTAGGTTCTAGTTCAATATAACTGTAGAACGTTGAACTGAAAACCCTACCCCTTAAAATGAAATCATCTCCTGTCTCGAAATCTGCCAGTAGGCGGACGGCCTTGACTCTTCACTGGTTTGCGCTCTATTGTCATTGTGCGCCCACTTTGGGCTAATTAGACCGGCACATACACTCAAGAGCCAAAACATTATGACCACCTGTCAGATAATGAGTTGGCCCACCTTCGACACGCAACACAGCTTCAACCCGCCTTGGCATGGATTAATACCACCACTTAATACCAGTTAAATATCACTTCCACCTGATCACGTGCCTTCCACGTCATCCAGGCGAGTTCATTGCAAAATGTAGGGGTGGTCATACTGTTTTAGCTCTTGAGTGTAGTTTAACGTGGATTCCGAACCACCACCACCATCACCACCACTACTACTACTACTACCACAACCATCACCACCACCACTACTACTACTACTACTACTACCACCACCACTACTACTACTACTACTACTACCACACAGCATCATTGTTCCTAGAGCTGAGTTGCCATTATACAGTTTAAGAATGACGTGGGTGTGTAGTGTGACTGGGCTCTGTGACGCTCTACAGTCTTATGAGACCGGAACCTATTGCTTAAAGTGGATTCCGAACATATACTGTACTTTTCACTTACTAACTTATTTGATTATTTTATACTGTACTATGTAATTTATAATCTGTAACATTAAATTTTTCATTAAACATTTAATCAAGGAATAAAAATAAAATTACATCACATTTATTTATTCACTTATTATGTGTTGAGTTAGTATAAGGTAAAGAATTTGGTATTTTAAACATTTATGTGGTATGTACTTTAGACTATTTTAATATATTTAATTTATATCAATTTATTGTTGTATAAAAAGTATTATTACAAATTACAACGCTTTAAAGTTAAACTATTTCTTTATTTTTCTGTTTATTTTTTAAGCAAAATTCTCCTACTTTTATTTTAATTTCTTTTTATAATTATTTTTAAATTAATTTATCTGGAAAAATGTACGGAAATTAATTTTTCTCGGTGTTTTATTACATCAAATATTTTAAAGAAATAAAAGAACTTAACCAATAATTTTTAAGAAAAACTTTGTCCTTATCTGTAAATAGGGTTTTCTGAAAAAGCACAGATTATGATACTGAATGCCTACTAATCAACTAAAAAAAAAAAAAAAGTTTTTTAAAAATAAATATTCGACAAGATTGAAAGTTTGTTTAAGAAATTTTAACTTTACTTCAGACTTTAGTTTGAATATGGTCTCAACTTAGCTCATAAAAATGAAACTCTGTGCTTAGTCTAAAGAAAAAAAAAAAGTAAATCAAAACAAATTTTAATTAATTAAATTAAATATTTGCAAACTCCCCACAAAAATTTAATTTTTCTATTGTTTCCTAATGACATGTTTATGACATAATGTTAGTTTTAGGATAAAGAGCTTAGTTATGAAACTACATACCGGCTTGTCTAATTAAAACTGCTGCAAAGTAATCTGGACTCAGTTTGCTTTTTAGGTCATGGTTACCTAACTATTAAGTTTTCTTTTTAAAGAAATTAGGGAAAAAGGAAAGAATTATTTTCTCTATGGCTTTTAATTAATTAATTACTCTACCGAAAAAATAATTATACTTTAAAAAAATTTAAACAGTAGAAACTTATCGAAACGCTCAGAATTAAGTCTGTAGTTATATAATAAGCAGTGCCTAGAGCTGAGTTGCTCTTATACAGTTTAGGAATGACGTGTTTAAGAAGTGTGACTGTACTCAGTGACGTTCTACAGTCAAATAAATTTTTCATTAAACATTTACTCAAGGAATAAAAATAAAATTAAATCACATTTATAACATTATTCATTTATTATCTGTTAAAGAGTAACTATAAATTTAAAAATTTGGTATTTTAAACATATTTCTGGTATATAGTTTTGACTATTTTAATAAATTTAATTTATATCAATTTATTGTTATATAAAAAAAAGTGTTATTACAAAATGAAACGCTTTAAAGTTAAAGTATTTTTTTTTTTTCTATTCTTGTTTTTATACTAAATTCTCTTAAATTTATTTGAATTTCTTTTATAACTTAAATTATATCCACTGAAAATGTTTAGAATTTAATTTTTCTCGCTGTTTTATTACATCAAACATTTTAAAGAAATAAAAGAATTTAACCAATTATTTTTAAGGGAAATCTGTCCTTATCTGTAAATAAAGTTTCAGAAAAAGCATAGATTATGCTACTGAATGTCTACTAATCAACTAAAAAAAAATGTTTTTTAAAAAAATTATTATTAGAGAAGTTTTAAAATTTGTTTAAAAAATTTTAACTTTACTTTATAATTTAGTTTAAATACTGCCTGACCCCATAAAAGTAAAACTCTGTTCACTCTATAAAAATAAAACAAAACAGATTTTAATTAATTAAATTAAATATTTGCAAACTTTCCCCCAAAATTAATTTTTCTATTGTCTCCTGATGACATGCTTATGACACAATGTTAGTTTTAGGATAAAGAGCTTAGTTATGAAACTGCAGACCGGCTTGTCTAATTAAAAGTGCTGAAAAGTAATCTCGGCTCAGTTTGTTTTTAGGTCAGGGTTACCTAACTATTCACTTTTTCTTTTCAAGAAATTTGGGAAAAAGGAATGAATTTTTTTCTCTAGGCATTATAATTAATTAATTACTATGTGGAAAAAATAAATAAACCTCTTTTTAAAAATTTAAAACAGTCAAATTTTATCGGAACGCTCAGAATAAGTTGTGTAGTTATATAATAAACAGTATATCTCATAAAGCTCTATAATAATAAATTTCTATAGAATAGAAAATCCAATTAGTTCATAGTTAATATTAGATACTAAACAATAGATCTATCGTTACACCAATAGATTACAATAACAACTAAAATATAAGGTGTCAACAATTATTGTACACATTTTAAAATTTTAACTTATCTAAAGAAATGTATAGTGTGTTGTGATTCGAATCCACTTTTTAAACTGTAGGTCTCAATCTAATAGGATTATTGCAACTACTACAACTCACCACATCACTGTGCCTGGAGCTGAGTTGCTCCTAAACAGTTTGTGAATGATGTGGGTGAGAAGTTTAGAGCGTCTCAGTCAAAGTCATATGAGTCCGGATCTACGGCTTAAAGTGGATTTCGAACCACTACAAACATTAACTGCACCGCCGGGTTCGAACCCAAAATCTGTGGCAACGAGCGCCAGAGCACTACACTCTAGGCCATTCAAACCCCTGTCTAGGACTGTAGAACGTTGGGCGTAGGGCTTCCAATCCTACCCCGTAAATTGAAAACAACTCCTGTCTCGAAATTTGCCAGTAGGGATGACGACCTTGGCTCACGTCGGTTTGGTTTGTTTTGTCGCTCTACGGTCATTTGTTATTAATTATATTGTATTAGAGTTAACTACATCGTTTTTATTCCTATGCTTGTTTTTATGTGAAGTTCGCTTAATTTTTCTTGAATTTCCTTTTTAAAATTATTTTTAAATTAATTTTGCTGGAAAATCTATGGAAATTAATTTTTCTCGGCGTTTTATTACATCAAACATTTTAAGGAAATAAAAAGAACTTAAGCACTTATTTTTAAGGAAAACTGTGTCCTTATCTGTAAATAAAGTTTTCTGTAAAAGCACAGATTATGCTACTGAAGGCCTAATGATCAACTAAAAAAAGAGTTTTTTTTTTTTTTAAAAATGCGACAAGTTTCAAAGTTTGTTTAAAAAAAATTTTAACTTTACTTTAGAATTTAGTTTAAATACTGTCTCAACTTAACTCATAAAAGTAAAAAATCTGTTCGCTCTAAAGATAAAAAGTAAAACAAAACAAATTTTAGTTAATTAAATTAAATATTTGCAAACTTCCCACCAAAAATTAATGTTTCTATTGTCTCCTGATGACATGTTTATGAGACAATGTTAGTTTTAGGATAAAGAGATTAGAGGTGCAGTTACGAAACTGCATACCGGCTTGTCTAATTAAAAGTGCTGCCAAGAAATCTCGGCTCAGTTTGTTTTTAGGTCATGGTTTTTAGGTAACTATGAACTTTTCTTTTAAAGAAATTTGGGAAAAAGGAAGGAATTGTTTTCGCTATGGTTGGTAATTAATTTATTATTATGCAGAAAAATAATCAAACCTTTTTTTAAAAATATTTTAAACATGTAGAAATAATAAATAATTTATAGTAATAAAAATCGAATTAGTAGAATAAAAAAAAATCGAATTTGTTCATAGTTAATATTAGTTATATAATAAATAATAGACCCATCGTTACACCAGTAGATTACAATAACAAATAAAATATAAGGTGTAAATTACTCAATAAATTTCAAAATTTTAGCGTAACTAAATATGTATAATGCAGTAATAAATTTATTTTTACAATGATTTGGAATCCACTTTAAACTGTAGATCCCGGATTAATAGGATTAATACTACTACTACTACACTAAGCCACACCACATCACATCATTGTGCCTAGAGCTGAGTTTCCCTATACAGTTTATGAATGATGTGGGTGAGAAGTTTCACTGGGTTCCGAGACGCGCTACAGTCATATGAGACCGGGGATCTACAGCTTATAGTGGATTCTAACCCACTAAAAACCTCCTTGGCACAGCCGGGATTTGAACCTGAAACCTGTGGCACCGACAGCTAGAGCGATAACCACTTGGACATTCAGGAGACCCAGTTTAATAGAAAACATCTCCTGTCTCGAAATCTGCCAGTAAGCAGAGGGCCTTGGCTCAAGTCGGTTTGGTTTGTTTCTGTCGCTCTACGGTCATTTATTATTAATTATATTGCATTAAAATTAACTACATAGTTTTTTTTCTATGCTTGTTTTTATACGAAGTTCGCTTAATTTTATTTGAATTTCTTTTATAATTATTTAAACTAATTTCACTCGAAAATTTATGGAAATTAATTTTTCTCCCGTTTTTATAACATCAAACATTTTAAGGACATAAAAGAACTTAGCCAATTATTTTTATGGAAAACTTTGTACTTATCTGCTGTTTTCTGAAAAAGCACAGATTATGCTACTGAATGCCTGCTAATCATCTAAAAAGAAAGTTTTTTTTAAAAAGAAATATTTGACAAGTTTCAAAGTTTGTTTAAAATATGTTAACTTTACTTTTTAGAATTTAGTTTAAATACGGTCTCAGCTTAGCTCATGAAAGTAAAACTTTGTTCACTCTAAAAGAAAAAAAAGTGAAACAAAACAAATTTTAATTAATTTAGATTAAATATTTGCAAACTTCTTACCAAAAATTAATTTTTCTATTGTCTGCTAATGGCATGCTTATGACACAATGTTAGTTTTAGGATAAAGAGCTTTATAGGTGCAGTTATGAGACTGCTTGTCTAATTAGAACTGCCGAAAAGTAATCTCGGCTCAGTTTGTTTTTAGGACATGGTTACTAAATATTATCTTTTCTTTTTAAAGAAATTTGGGAAAAAGGAAGAAATTGTTTTCTCTATGGTTGGTAATTAATTAATGACTATACCGAAAAAATAATCAAACCTTTTTTAAAAATATTTTAAACAGTAGAAATGTATCGAAAAATTCAGAATTAATCATGTAATTATATAATAAATAGTATAACCAATATAGTTATATAATGACCAATTTCTGTAGAATGAAAAATCGAATTAGTTCATGGTTAATATCAGTTATCTAATAAATAATAGATTTATCGTTACAGCAATAAATTACAATAAAAATTAAATTTGGAGGCATCGGCAATTACTGGGCATATATCTAAATTTTAACTTAACTAAAAACAATATATATAGTGTGTAGTGGTTCTTCTGTCTCGCAATCTGCCAGTAGGCTCATGGCCTTTGCCCACGATGAGACTGTTGCACCTATGAAGATTGGTTTATCACTCTACGGTCATTGTATGCACACTTTGGGCTTATTGGACAGGAACCTACAGTTTAACATGGATTCCGAACCACTACTACTATAAAACACCACATCACTGTGCCTAGATTTGAGTTGCCCCTATACAGTTTGTGAATGATGGGGGAGAAGTCTGACTGAGACGTTCTACCGTCATATGAGACGGGGAATATGGCTTAAAGTAGATATTGAATAACTACAAATATCCGCGGCACCTCCGGGACTCGTACCCGAAACCTGTGCCACCGAGCGCTAGAGCGCTAGACCCCATTTTAATAGGACCATACAGATTTGTACGTAGGGTTGCCAACCCTACCCCATGTAACGAAAACTTCTCCTGTCTCGATATCTGCCAGTAGGCAGACGGCTTTAGCTCAAGTCAGTTTGGTTTATTTTGTCGTTCTTTGGTCATTTATTATTAATTATAGTGTATTAAAATTAACTACATCGTTTTTAAGGGAAGTTCGCTTACTTTTATTTGAGTTTCCTTAAAAATTATTTTTCAAATTTAATTTTTTCCAATTTTTTTTTTTAGTTCATCTGGAAAATTTATGGAAATTAATTTTTCTCAGTGTTTTATTACATCCAACATTTTAAGGACATAAAAGAATTTAAATATTTTTTTTTTTAAGGAAAACTTTGTCCTTATCTGTAAATAAAGTTTTCTGAAAAAGCACAGATTATGCTACTGAATGCATACTAATCAACTAAAAAAGAGTTTTTTAAAAAGTTATTTGACGAGTTTCAAAGTTTGTTTAAACTCTGTTCACTCTAAAAGAAAAAAGTAAAACAAAACAAATTTTAATTAATGAAATTAAATATTTGTGAATTTCCAAAAAAATTAATTTTTCTATTTTCTCCTAATGACATGCTTATGGCACAATGTTAGTTTTAGGATAAAGAGCTTAGTTAGTGAGACTGCATAGCGGCTTGTCTAATTAAAAGTGTCGAAAAGTAATCTCGGCTCAGTTTGTTTTTAGGTCAGGGTTACCTAACTATTAACTTTTTCTTTCAAAGAAATTTGGGAAAAGGAAGAAATGGTTTTCACTATGGTTGCTAATTAATTAATTAATATGCAGAAAAATTAAGTAAAGCTCTTTTTAAAAAAATTTTAAACAGTAGAAATGTATCGAAACGCTCAGAATTTATTGTGTAGTTATATAATAAACAGTATTACTAATATATAATATATAATGTTCTATAATAATTAATTTCTATAGTATAAAAAAAAAAATCAAATTAGTTCATAATTAATATTAGTTACCTAATAAATAATAGTTATCGTTACACCAATAGATTACAATAAAAAAAGTAAAATAAAAGGCGTCGATAAATACTGGGCACATTTCTGAATTTTAACTTAACTAAAAACATTTATAATGTGTAGTAAATTCACTGGAATCGAAATCCACTTTGCATTGTAGGGTCCAGTATAATAGAGTACTACTATTACTACTACTACACAACACCATATCACTGTGTCTAGAGCTAGCTGAGTTCAACCTATATAGTTTGTGAATAATGAGAGTGAGAAGTCTGACTGGGTTATGAGACGCTCTACAGTCATATGAAACAGGGACCTACGGTTTAAAGTGGATTCGAACCACTGCAAAAATCCACGGCACCGCCAGAACTCGAACCAGAAACCTGGGGCACCGAGAGCCAGAGCACTAGACACTCGGCCATTCAGGCCCCAGTCTAATAGCGTTGTAGAGCGTTGGACGTAGGGCTATCTACCTTACCCCCCGTAAAACGAACACATTTCCTGTGTCAAAAATCTGCCAGTAGTCAGACGGCCTTGGCCCACGATCACTCTACAGACATTTTATGCACACTTTGGGCTAATTATACTGGGGCGTACACCCAAACTACTAACAAACATTCATGTTACCTCCTACCGAACGATTCGATGAATGAAACCAATTCGAACTTGAAGCCTGTTGTAGCAAAGCCCAGAATGCTACCCAATTGAGCACCAGGTCGCCGGCTCACGATGAGACTGTTGCATCAGTGAAGAAGAAGAAAATTTATAAATATTGATGTGAGATTCCTTGATTCCTTGTTGTTTTTGTAGGTGATATTCGGTCTTTTCTTTTTATTTAACATCGGTTTGTTTGTGCACAACTTATTTGAGTGATGAGGGAGGGGCATCGCGTGTCTTATGGGCAAAAATTACAAATACCAACCAGGGAGTTTTATCATCTCTGAGACATTTTACTCACGTTGCCATAATTGTCCTCGAGTTTCTTCGTTTCTGAAATCAGATACCGCCAACGAATTTGAACAAAAAACCAAAAAGTTACCATTTAGCTACAAAAAGTCCATGCTTGTAATGACTAGTATTTAAGGAATGGAGAATTAAAATCAGCTGTGATATTCTTTCTTCATTTCCAGAAAACATAACACAATCCTTCTGGCAAACACAATCTTTCATATAGTACTACTTAAAAAAAAAAATTCAAAGAAGTTGAAGGTGGAGAGTGTCCATTTAAAATTTCATAACTTTTACAAATTTTGCCTATATATGGCATGGTAGCTGACGTGCACGATGTCTAAGGTTAAAATCCACTGGAAACATCGTAGTCAATCACTTCTTTCAGAATTGATGAAACTCCATCGTGATTATGGCAATGTGTACAAAGCTGATAGACAGACTGTTTCATGTGTGATTTTACTATTTCACTCATATGACATGCAAATACCGAGAATTTACCCTCAGTGGGCTGTTCATGACATACATTAGTGGAAGACATGGCCCACAGATGTCCAAAACCAACAAAAGCGTTTATGGTATAAAATCACTTAGATCTACTATGAGAAACTAAGAATATCTCATACAAAAATTTATTCATTTTCGTTGTTACGTTGTTAATGAGTAACGATATTTTATTATATTTCTTTGTGCAATTAAATCTAGGCAGTGAATCTCTAACAACTTGTGCATCTTAATCCGCAGACTGAATAGTTATTTAATAAAAACAGAATAAACTATTTCATTTGTGGTGAAAATTGATGCTCGAAAATAAAGATTTTTTTTTTTTTTTTGTGATTTGAAGTACGATTGAATATATTTCTCAATGAAGAAAAAAAGGTATTGTTTAAGATTTATTAGTTTAAAAATACTCTTGTAGGTAATGATGTTTTTCATTTCACTATTATAAAAAAGGGGCCTGATGACCAAGTGAATAGCGCTCTGGCGCGTGGTGCCGCTAGGGTTCGAGTTCCGAAGATGTCATGGATGTTTGTATCTGTTCGGAATCTACTTTTTAAATAGTAGATTCCGGTCTAATATGACTGCAGAGCGTAGGACTGACAACCCTACTCAGTAAAAATAAAACGTATTCTGTCTCGAAATCTGCCAATAGGTAGAAGGCCTTGGCCAACCATAAGTCTGTTGCGCCAATGAAGAAGAAGATTACAATAAGAAACCTTTTTTTTTTAATTGGCCCTTTCTTATACCATACCCGCAACAAATAAAATATCCTCACATGATGAGAAATTATTAAAACAACCAATAATAACACTAACCAATAATAACCGAATAAAATGCACATAACAACCTTTAATTATAGATAAAATATATATGAATTCTGAAATAATATATATTTACAAGGTAAACACATGCTTAATTATCGCAGTAAAATTAACAGCAGAATTAACCAATACTTTCTATATAAGAATAAAAGTTCTTCTCAAATAATGTTGATTAGTATAACATATAAATTGTTTTGGGTTAAATACCGAACAAAAACATTACGTATGCAGATTCATGAATAATATTACAATGAATTTAATATATAGGTCCTCTATTACCATTAATGTGTTTAATAAAAATACATTATTCTGGAAATATTTGAAATTTGTTTTTAATTTACTAATTCATTATCCAGTTTTTGGAATCCCACTCTAGCAATGATAAAAAGGAATTTAATTATCAGTTGATACAAATAAAGATAATAAATAACAGAAAATATAATTTTTCTTTGTTCGTGACCATGCAGATATTTCCTATAATGAAAAAGCTTACTGGCTAGCGAAATAAGTCCCCAAATGGGACTCGCAAATTAATGTAAATTTGCCAAAATCTTATTATAAGCAGACACTCAAAAGATAAATTAATTAATTGTGAATAAATTGCAAATAGATTCATCAAATGTTTCTATCACAATGAAGATTTCTAATACATAGGGGTTTCAATTTGATTATTTTTCGCTTATTTCAGAAATAGTCAGTTTATGACGACTTATGTAATTTTTAATTCCTACTTAAACAAATTACATCTTTGTAATGCAGTGTAAAACATTATTCATATGCAGTTTAGTTGCTCTAGAGTTTGCAACAATAACAATTTAGTTGCTACAGTTTTGTTGTTCCTTGCTTCTAAACAAGTTATAATATTTTATAAAGATAAATAATACTCCAAAAAGTTAAATAAATTTCAAATATTTGTCAGTTTTTTAATAAGTAACCTGCTTATATAGCCTTCTGCCAATTTGTTAATTCTTGTTTTAATATTTCTTTTAAACCTTTTTTACTATCTTATGTACATACGTATTATAAATTTATTATTACTTTCCTGCTTTAAATATTTGTTTTTAAGTTGTTTGTTATTTCTGTAAACCACATGGGATACTTTGTGGTGCATGAAGATTCTTTTTATAATTTTTAATGAGAAAAAAATCTGATATTCTCTTTGAGGTTCCTATTTATCATGTGTAAACAAGTTCAAGGCTGGTACAGCTTACTAAAGCATACATTTTTGTATAAGAGTGTATGGTTGTCGCAATGGATGGTAGAGCGACGAGGTCCTCAATTGAATCACGTTAAGGAAAACACAGTTGCAAGCACAGAATAAGAATAATAATAATAATAAAAAAAAAAACAGTGCTAAGCGGGTTGATAGCCAGAAGACGTGAAACTCGTCCCATGACGGATGTCAGTTAATATATGGTGTCCTGGTTGTTGAGAGAAATTCGTGTGAAAGTGTGTTCGTTCATCAACGCATCACTATCGACACTACATTCCTTTACAAAAATATGCTTTTGTGAACTGTACCACAAAGTTATCCCATGACGGTTGAATCATCCTTGACAGTGGAAAATAACGAATAGGAAAGTGCTTAGGATACCTTAGTAAATCACGGGCGGTAGTACTAGAGATGATGATAATGATAATTACATGAACGTCAAGCAAATTCTCTATTACCATGAATGTAAGAATCTTCAACAAAAATTGTAAAAAAATCAGTTTTTACATCAACTAAAATGGTCTCAGTATTTTAATAGTACCAACTTTATTGACATACAAATTGATATGCATACAAATTGACATACATATTTTCTTCCAGTTATTTTCAAGAATTTTTTATGTAATAAGCCGTAGTTTAAGGATTGCAGAAAATATTAATTTGTTTTCGTCGTTTCAATAATTTTAAGTTATAAAACATTTTTATCTTCGTTTAACAAAGCTCAGTTTTATCTGTTTGATTTACACTTTCGGCGCCGTCACATTCGGCTCACACATTATAATAACAATTAAACTTTGCGAAATTTGAATTTTTTGGACTATTTGGAATTTTTTTGGACTATTGGAATATTAGGACTATTTTTTTTAATATCCACGGTTTTCAGAATAATTTGTCGTAGCATGTTAAATGTAAGAAAACATATATGTGCTTAAATTACTATTTTGAAATTGGCAACGCTTTTTTGCGTTTTTTTAACAATTGAAATAATCTTTTAGTAACTCTCCAGAGTTTTTCTCGTCATGTCATATCATGCCTTAAACTTAGTAAATATCAAAATAAAATTTATCAAGTTTTTTTTTTTCTGTAGTAAATCAAATTTAAAATTACTTCAAAATTGAAAATATTTTCATTCATTTGATATCAGCAAAACGCATTTTACCAAACGTAAATTCCGTGTTTTCCATCTTCAATAGAATCGCATTTAAAATTACACCATTTTAATATTTTTCTTTTCCATATTAACTCCCAAATCAACATTTCTATAAATTTTTCAAAATACAGATGCAATGAGAACAAAAGTTTTCAGTTTTGAATATTCTTCATTTTACTGAAAATGTTTCTTACAATCAAAGGAAACTGATAGGGGAATAAAAAACTGATTTCCGAACTGCCAACACATGTCAAGTATTTATAAAAATCCATTTCCAAATTGCCAAACAAAATCTTTCAAGATTGGTATTTAAATATCTCGTAACTTGAGGATATTTGATCCTCCGTGATAAAATGCACTTAGTCCGTATTTGACTGGTGGAATACAGGGCTGCAAATATTTTGAAAATCTATCACCGGAGGGCTTTTATCAACAGACGGATCCAGACAGTTTAGATTTCAAATTTCTTCTTCTTTTTTCTTATGCGTATTTCTATTTCGCTCTTTTTTACTGTAGGAAATCAGACTTCGCCAGCGGGGTTTTGATGGCAGCCTAACTTCTGAAAAATAAAAGAAGTGATAAGTTTATACAATTCAGTGGCAATCACGTATGGAACAGACAAAATAATGCAGTTATTTCTATTATTTTGTTTATATGGCTTTAAAAGAAAATTAATTTCTGTACTGATTTTTAAGCACATAATTGTATTATTTACTTTCTTTAAATCCATATGTGATTGCTACAGAATTGTACAGACTGAAAAAGAAAAAAAGCTTATAATTAAGAGAAAACTGATAATTATCATTGGAATCAACGAGCTTTAAACCTAGAGCAGATTGATTATGTATATTTCAGGGCAGTATCACAAAAACTGCGATTTTTGAAAATAAATTGTTCTTAAAAAGTCATAGAGAAATTAATTTTTCTTAGAAGACCACACAAATATAAAAAAAAAAAAAATAATTAACTGAACTATTTTGCTTGTTTAAATACATACGTGATTGCTACCGAATTGTATAAACTAAAAAAAAAAAAAAAAAAAACATGATGATCAACACTGGAATCAGCGAACCTTGAACCAAGAGCAGTATCAGGTTAAGAGCATATTTCAGGTTAATAATTGTATTAATGAAACTGCGAAAATTAGAAATAAATTGTGCTTAAAAGTCCTTAAATAAATTAATTTTCTTAGAATTAATTTTTTTAGACCATATAAATAGAAAAAACTGATAATTAAAAAACAGCCCTGATAATTATCACTGGAGTCAACGAGCTTTGAACCTAGAGCAGTATGATTATGCATATTTCAGGCCCCGAACTGCGTTAATAAAACTGTAACTTTAACTGTAAAACTGTAACTGTAACTTAGCGATAAATATGGGTGTTTTTCTTAATTATCAGTTTTTTCTTCTTTAATTTATACAATTCAGCAGCAATCACGTATGGATTTAAACAAGCAAAAAATGAAATTATTCCTATTTTTTTTCTATTTATATGGTCTTTTTAAATATAAATTTCTATATGGACTTTTTAAGTACAATTTACTTTCAGAAATCGCAGTTTTATTAACACATTCACTGGCATAAAATATGCATAATCACATTGCTCTAGGTTCAAAGTTCGTTGACACCGATGATAATTATCAGTTTTTTTCTTCTTTAAAAGTTTCAAAAAAGTTAAAAATTTTTGATTCAGTATTTCCATCATATGAGTGGTTTTAAGTTGTGAAACCTATATTTTTGTCCACTTTTAACAAACCTCAATTTTTTTCTGTTTGATTTATACTTTCGACGACACTGTAACATCATGTTCACACATTATAATATTTATTTAGTTTTGTGAAATCTGAAATTTAGAAATTTTATCAAAAATTTGAATTTTTTTTCAGTTCGCAGTTTTAGGACTATTTTTTAATAACTATAATTTTCAGAATAATTTGTTGTAATATGTTCAAAGGAAGAATAAAGATATAAGATCAAATTCTTATTTTGGAATTGGCTACATTTCTACGACTTTTTAATTTTAACAATTGAAGTAGTCTTTCAGTAACTAAAATAAACTCAAATAAAAATTAAAGTGTGTGAACCTAAAGTGGATGAATCTTGAAGCCGCTATAGGTCTAATATAGGCCCAGACTTTACAATATTAAATGTAAGAAAACAGATATGTGCTTAAATTACTATTCTGAAATTGGCAACGTTTCTACGTCTTTTTAACTTTAACAAATGAAAATAAACTTTCAGTAACTCGTGTAGAGTTTTTTGTCGTTATGTCTTACCATGCCTTAAACTTAATAAATTTTACTTTTGGTATTTACTAAGTTTGTTTTCATTCTTTAGTAAATCAAATTTAAAAATCACTTCAAAACTGAAGATATTTTTATTTATTTGATATCATCAAACGTATTTTATCAAACCTAAATTCCGTGTTTTCTATCTTTAATAGAATCGTATTGAAAATTACACCATTGTGATATTTTTCTTTTCTATATTAACTCACAAATCGATATTTCTTTGTATTTTTCAAAATACAAATGCAATCAAAATTAATGATGTTTTCCGTTTTGAATTTTCTTCATTCTATTCAAAAGTTTCTTACAATCAAAGGAAACTGATAGAGAAGAAAAAACTGATTTCAGAACTGCCAACACATGTCAAATATTTATAAAAATCCTTTTCCTAAATGCCAAACAAAATCTTTCGAAGATTGGTATTTAAATATCTCGTAACTTGAGGATATTTGATCCTCCGCGATAAAATTCACTTAGCCCGTATTTCACTGGTGGAATACAGGGCTCCAAAATTTTTGCACATCTATCACCGGAGTGCTTTGATCAACAGACGGATCCAGACAGGTTATATTTCAAATTTCTTCTTTTCATTTTTGTGCGTATTTCTATTTTGCTCTTTTACTGTAGGAAATCAGACTTCGCCAGCGGGTTTTGATGGGAGCCTAACTCCTGCAAAATAAAAGAAGGGATAAGTTTATACAATTCTGCGCCAATCACGTATGGTTTTAGACGGACAAATAATTCAGTTATTTCTATTATTCTATGGCTTTCTATTATTGCTCTACTAATAAATTATTCTATATTATTGCTATATAATTACTATATTATGGCTTTCTATGAAAATTAATTTCTGTATGGACTTTTAAGCACAATTTTCTTTCAAAATCGCAGTTTTATTAACACATTTACTGACCTGAAACATACATAAACATACTGCTCTAGTTTCAAAGCTCTTTGATTCCATTGATATTAAACACTATTTTTTTCTTACCTGAAACGGCATAGCCTTTAATGCTTAGGACATGATGTAGGTGATCTGGTAGAGAAACTAAAAATCAATCTGATGATTTCTTTTAAATTCATTTCTTTTCTTCCATTTTTGGATATCGAATTATTTACAATTTTTATACACTTGCCCAATTTACAGTTTCTCAAAATAAAAGAAATGATAAGTTTATGCAATTCGGTGGCAATCAAGTATGGATTCAAACAGACAAATAAAAAGCAGTTATTCCTATTATTTTATTTATATGGTTAAGAAAATTAATTTCTGTATGGACTTTTAAGCACAATTTACTTTCAAAATCGCAGTTTATTAACACATTTAATGACCTGAAACATACATAAACATACTGCTCTAGTTTCAAAGCTCTTTGACTCCATTGATATCAAACACTATTTTTTCTTTACCAGAAACGACATAGCCTTTAATGCTAGGACATGATGTGGGTGATCTGGTAGAGAAAATAAAATCAATCTGATGATTTCTTTTAAATTCATTTCTTTTCTTCCATTTTTGGATATCGAATTATTTAAAATTTATATACACTTGCCCAATTCACAGTTTCTCAAAATAAAAAGAAGTGATAAGTTTATGCAATTCGGTGGCAATCAAGTATGGATTCAAACAGACAAATAAAGCAGTTATTCCTATTATTTTATTTATATGGTTAAGAAAATTAATTTCTGTATGGACTTTTAAGCACAATTTACTTTTAAATATCTTAGATTTATTAATACATTCAGTGGCCTGAAACATGCATAATCATACTGCTCTAGGTTCAAATCTCGTTGACTCCAGAGATAATTTTTAGTTTTTTTCCTTAATTATCAGTTTGAACCTCTAGCAGTATGATTATGCACGTATTTATGCATGCCTGTTAATTTATGCATGTTAATTTTTATGTATATTAATTTTTCAAAATAAATTATGCTTATAAGTCCATACAGAAATTAATTTTTTTAAAAGGCCATATATGTGAAAAATAGGAATAATTGCATTATGTGCTTGTTTAAATCCATAAATGATTGCCGCTGAATTGTATAAAACTAAATGTTCTTGGTTCAAAGCCCGTTGACTCACGTGACATATGTTTTTTTTTTTACTTAATTTTCAGTGCTTTTCTGCTTAAGTTTATGCAATTTGGTAGCAGTCCCGTATGGATTTAAACAAGCAAATAATAGAGTCATTCTTTTTTTTTCCTATTTATATGGTCTTCTAAGAAAATTACCTTTCTGTATGAATTTTTAACCGCAATTTACTATGAAAAATCGAAGTTTTTATTAACACTTTCAGTAGCCAGAAAGATGCATATTCATACTGCTCTAGGTTCAAAGCTCGTTGACTCAGAGATAATTATTAGTTTTTTTTTTCTTTAGTTTAGGCAATTCGTTAGCAATCACGTATGGATTTATACCGACAAATAATGCAATTATTTTTTTTTTTTTCTATTTATTCAGCCTTCGAAGAAAATTAATTTCTGTACAGACTTTTAAGCTCAATTTACTTTCAAAATTTGCAGTTTTATCAACACATTCACTGGCCTGAAACATGCATATTCATACTGCTCTTAGGTTCAAAGCTCGTTGACTCCCATGATAATTATCAATTTTTTTCTTCTTTAAAAGTTTCCAAAAAGTTTAAAAATTTTAATTCAGATCTATTAAAAATTTTAATTGAAACCTATATTTTTGTTCACTTTTAACAAACCTCAATTTCATCTGTTTGATTTATACATTCGGCGACATCATAACATCATGTTCCCACATTAAAATATATATTTAGCTTAGTGAAATCTGAAATTATTTCGGAAATTTGAATTTTTTTCAGTTTGCAATTTTTTTAATAACCATAATTTTCAGAATAATTTATAGTAATATCTTAAATGGAAGAAAAAAAAGATCTATGCTTAAATTACTATTTTGGAAATGGCAACTCTTCTACATATTTTTTAACTAGAACAATTGAAATCAGTCTTTCAGTAACTGAGTAGAGTTTTTTTCTTGTCATGTCATATCATGTTTTAAACTTAATAAATTTTTACTTTTCTGGTATTTACTAGTTTTTTTTTTTAGTAAATCAAATTTAAAATTACTACAAAATTGAAAATATTTTATTTATTTGATTTTAGCAATTTATCAATAGCAAATTTTGTCTTTTTTTTGGCTTCAATAGAATCGTATTAAAATTACACTGTTGTGATATTTTCTTTTTCTATATTAACTCACATATTGACATTTCTATGAATTTTCAAAACTACAAATGCAATCAAAATAAACGCTTTCAGTTTTGAATTTTCTTCATGTTGCTGAAAAGTTTCTTACAATCAAAGGAAACTGATAGGGATAAAAAAAACTGATTTCAGAAACTGCCAACACATGTCAAAATTTATAAAATCCTTTTCAAAATGCCAAACAAAATCTTTCGAAGATTGGTATTTAAATATCTCGTAACTTGAGGATATTTGATCCTCCGTGATAAAAATGCACTTAGTCCGTATTTGACTGGAGGAAATACAGGGCTCCAAATATTTTTGCACATCTATCACCGGAGTGCTTTGATCAACAGACGGATCCAGACAGGTTATTTTCACATTTCTTCTTCTCTTTTTCTATGCGTATTTCTACTTCGCTCTTTTTACTGTAGGAAATCAGACTTCGCCAGCGGGTTTTTGATGGCAGCCTAACTTCTGAAAAATAAAAAGAAGGGATAAGTTTATACAATTGAGTAACAATCACGTATGAATTCTAACTGACAAATAATGCAGTTATTTTTTTATTATTCTATAGGCACAGTGTTTGTGCTCAGTTCTGTCTTCTAAGAAAATTAATTTCTGTATGGACTTTTTAAGCAAAATTTACTTTCAAAAATCGCAGTTTTATTTACATTCACCACCGGCCAGAAACGTGTTTAAGCAAACTGCTCTAGGTTCAAAGCTCGTTGACTCCAGTGATAATTATCAGTTTTTTTTCCCCTTAATTATCGGTTTGAATCTGTAGTAGTATGATTATGCATGTATTTATCCACGCATATTTATTTATGCATGTTAATTTTGAAAGTAAATTGTGCTTATAAGTCCATACATAAATTATTTTTGTTTGTTTAAATCCACACATGATTGCTGCAGAATTGTATTAAAAAAAACGGAGAAAAAAAAAAAAAAAACTTGATAATTATCACTGGAATCAACGTGCTTTGAACCAAGAACAGTATGGATTATCCGATTATCCAAGAGCAGTATGATAGCGATTTTTAGAAGTAAATTGTGATTTTAAAAGTCCATACAGAAATTATTTTTCAAAAGACCATATAAATAGAAAAAATAGAATAACTCTATTAGTTGCTTGTTTAAATACATACGTGATTGCTACAGAATTGTATAAACTAAAAAAAAGAAAAAGAAAATGATAATTAAGAAAAAAACTGTGTATGAATGACTAAAACTAACTAAACTGTAAAAGGAAACGTATTTCATCTTTTATGATACTTATTTTCGGTCAAAAATATTAATTAGGTGAGGTTTGATAAGTTGTGAACTGCAAGCCTTTAAAAAGGTTAAATCTTACATTTTGAAAAATGAAAAAATAAAAAAAAGATCATAACCACAGAAACGCTTAAATTTCTGTTTTTGTTTTAATCACTTTTAAATTTTTAATAAAAAAATGCATATTTCATTGATAGCTAATTTTCATAACATATATTATATATTTTCCAGAGATAGACTAAATATTATGTTATTTATGCATATTTCTTAATGATAGAAATAAATTACATGATATTCCCCATTAATGTTCTGGAGTTCCTTATGTCCATGTAAAGAACATACGTACTGCTGTAGTACATGATTTATTAATTTAAAAGTAAAATCAACGAAAAATGGTTGCATTAGGTAATTAACATTACTTTGTATCTACTAATTTCATTACTGCACTCATTGAAATTTATTACCGTCACCCGAAAGATTAACTGCAGCTTTGAAGAATTTTAAAATTAATGAGCCCGCGCCAAAGTTCATATCTTTCTATTTGGCAATTACGAAGATTTATTGAACACGCTTTGGCAATTTCTTATTTTGTTAAAAAAAAAAAAAAAAAAAAAAAAAAAACTAATAAACTGAATGGTTAAAACTGTAGTCCAAAATAAGCTGTCTTAATTTTAGCAGCATCGATACCATAAATCATAGGGGTGAACACTGGTTAAAATTTATTTATTCAGTTAAATATTGGTAAAGGGAGATTAGTTTCAATGCATCTTTGTAAATTTTTCTTCGTCATTAGTTTTATCCATGGTGTAAAAGTTTCCTGTGAAAATTATATTCACCATGGCCCATTTCTACCCTAAGCTACTAACGTACTGTTGGGCTTGGATTCGAATGTCCATTGCAATCACTGAAACGAGGAGATTAAGTTGGGATAGCATTGAGTGAGCAATTGCGACAGTGTGATTGTGACAGCATGTATAAAGTGGGGCTCACATAACTAGATAACTAGACTGTAATTTAGCATAAACAATATATAGATAATTATAGATAACTAGTTTTCCCAGTAATATTTCAATGAACTGCTAGTAGCCTGTAATATATTGTGCCTTTGGCTAGTATAACATTTGGCTGGCAAAAACAGCAGCGTTGGCGCTCTTTTCTTAGACAGGACTGCAGTAACTATCAATGGGAATGTAGAGGAAGTCAGTTGGAAAAAGTGCTGTTCACTGGTAGGAACGATGTCTAACCCGAATTTGAATTTTATTAAAGTAAAAATAAGTTTTTTTTTTTTTGTTATTGGTTTTAAATATTCTTCCCGATTATTGATATAGGGTAAACGAAGGCAAGAATGGATTCGAATATCCATTGCAGTCACGAAACGCGGAGACTGAATTGTGACAGCACTGAGCGAGTGATTGGGACAGCATGTTTAAAGTGTTGGTCTCAAATATTTTTATGAGCTGTCACTAACTTTGTAATATCTGGCTAGTGTAATATTTGACTGGAAAATTGCAACATTGGTGTTATCTTCTTAAAAGGGTTGACATTACTATCGATATGAATGAAGAAGAAGTCAATTGGAGAAAGTATTGTTCACCGGTAAGAACGCTGTCCACAGGAAATTTTAATTTTACTTGAAATTTATTAATTTTATTTAAATAAGTTTTTTAATTGTTTTAAATAATCGTCCTGATTATTAATAAAGAAGTGAACACGTTATAATCCTAATATACCTTCGGAAGGTTCTATCCACTCCTCATGGTTTGACTGTGGCTGTTCGTGCATACATATGTAGAGCACTAAGCCTACTGATGATCAAAAAAAAAAAAAAAAAAAAAAAATGCAGCATACGAGTATAATTATATAAGGCTCTATCTAAGGAAAATCGTAGAATATTTTTTTAAAATTATTTGTTCAGTAAATGAGAAACAGCTGTGCTGAATTTTACTGAATATTCTACCTTAGACTCAAAACAAGTTTTTTTAATGTTTATAAAGTACTTTAGTTTTTTCTGAAAAATAAAGTTGTAGGTTGGTACTATAACCAATAATGCATTACTCGGTATGCCTTTTCATCTTTTTTTCGGCGATGTCTACGCCGATTTTGAATTTTATGAAAAGTCAAATAATTTTTTTTTAAAAATATTTTTAAATAATCGTCCTGATTATTGATAAAGAAGTTAACACCTTACAATCCTAAACACACATTCCAGAATATTTAGGATTTTTAGATAACATAATGATATGGATAGTAAAATAAAAAAAAAAAACTATAATAAAATAACTGTCAATTTTACAATTATTGTAATTAATGATATAGATGCTATGCCCATTTAAATCAGGTTCATTTCACACAAAAAAAAATAAAACTAAGGATTACTTATGGCTTACTTAATTTGGATTTTGAGTTTTTTTGCCACAATTAATAGCCATAATATAAATTAAAATAAATTTATTAAATTAATGGAAACGATGTTATATCAGTTTGGGTTTGATTCATTATAAAAAAAATGCTAATGGTTTAATCAAGGTGGATTTCTAGTTATTTCCATAAAATAGATTATGAATAGTGTTAACAGTAAACAAGCTTCCCAGCCTGTAGAGTTTGCATATCTATATCTAACATTAACTATAAAGCTTTTTCTATGGTTGCGTATCAACTAGAACTTTTTGCACTAACCGTCAAGACTCTTTAAACCTATTGTATTTAATATTTAATCATAATAAGACAAAATAGTGAGTCATAATTTACCAATAATAAGTGTAAGATACACTTTACGATTTTAAGTGCTAAAAATTGATAAACGAATTCACTTCCTATCATGTAAAAATTTTTAGACTACGAAATTGTAACGTCTCAGCCTATATTAGACCTACTATATAACGCCTTCAAGAAGAAGACCACTTTCAGGTTCATGGGAGCATTTTAATTTTTTTTTTTTTTTACAAGCGCTATATATATAAACATCACTTCTGGTCGAATCATCGCAAAACTCTCTTTTTCTTCTCTTAAAATATCCCTTTTAAGAAAACCCTTAGAGAGGAGGAGGGGGTAAGCTTCTCTCACTTCTCATTGGAGTAGACATTTCTCAGCTCGTGCTCTATCCCCAATTACAGTAAGAACAACTCATGGTGTAATCCATATTCAATGTGCGACATTCACATAGTCGAATAATTACAGAGACATTTGCTAATTTTATGAGTCTCATTATATATGACACTGAATATCTGCTGTCAGATTTGTGTGACAGATTGTTCTCATTAGTACAAAACACTGATTGCATGTAATATAATACATATATGCATGTAACATAACTGCCCACAATGCTGTTTGTCTGCTGTCCAAATGCCAAAACTCTTCCCGTATGAAAATTATGCTACAGAAATACTTTATATTCATTAGTATTTAAATGAAAAATTATATTTTATTCTTCATATTCTTTTAACTATTTTTTTTTTTATTTAATACGTTTACTTTACGCAGATTCAGAACATTCTCATGATTTTTTTGTATTTGTTTATCTAATGTAAATCATGCAATGCGCCCTTTATAATGTTCTTTTATTCTATTTATCCAATTGTACTGCGGACAATAGGTTCATATTTCGCTAATTAAGGTTCCTTTATCTGATTAACTGTTATTCGGCTCCACCGTATCTCAAATGGCTAGCTGTAGAATATTTATACACCGCAGGAAATTCAATTTCGAGTCCTCTTCCAAATTTGCTTGTCGTGATATCCGAAATCAAATGATGTCCGAGAGCATAATTGAAGGCAGAATTTTCCAACCAAGTTACGCGCTGATCTAATCAAGATTCCTTTAATCTAATAATGAGCTGGCAATTCGGGCGACGATCCAACGGAGAAAATTATGCCTGATGTCAGGGTGGGGGATGGAAACGAAGTTGTAGATGGATGAAGATGTCAGATGCGGCCTCCTTTGTTTGGTAGGGATGGTAGTGTGTGGTACCTAGTCAATAACTGAAATTTTGCTTAAGGTACTTTTAAGCTTTGAGCACAGCATGATATTAGTTAAATTTATATTTAGATATTATGGACTGAAATTCATATAGGTGTTAAAACTTTCTTTAAACTTGTAGATAATTTCTTGTATTCAGTAAGTTAATTTCAGTTAATGTTGTTACACTGACTTTAAACCGGCTTTTAGTTTTAGACTTTAAGCTCTGCTTTAATTTTTGCTTCAGGTAGTTTTAAGACTTATCTGATGATTATCATTTGGGTACATTAGAGCGGTAGATTTTAAGGGCTATTCTTGGGAGTGCACGGTTTAAAGTTGGAAATAGTTAATATTTTGTACATTATTTAACGTTGTTATGCAATTTTATGGGTACAAATTGAATTTTTTTCAATAGTTAATGTTGGCATGCAGTTTTAAACATTAAATAAATTTTCATATTTAATTAGTTAGTTTTATTTAAAGTAGGTAAGACTTAAATTTAAATATAGCTAAGTTTGTTTGCTTAATTAGCTTAAGTAGTTAAATTTTAAGCCAATGCTTAAAACCTATGTTTAAGATAGTTTTAAGTTTTAAATACTCCATGTTATTATTTGAATTTATATTTTGATATTTTGGTCTGAAATTCAGATAGGTGTCAAAACTTCCTTTAAACATTCAAATAATTTCTTATATTCAGTAAGTTAATTTCAACTAATAATGCTGCATTGACTTTAAACTGGTTTAAAATTTAGGCTTTAATCTGGTTGAATTTTGTTTCAGGTAATTTTACAAATTAAACACAGCATGTTGTTAATTTTAACCTAAACCTGAATATTTCATTCTGAAATTCATGTAGGTAAAATATGAATTCAGATTTTAAACATGAAAATAGTTAATATTTTTTACATTATTTAAGGTTATTATGCAATTTTATGGATGCAAATAGTATATTTTTCAGTATTTAATGTTTGTATGCTCTTTAAAACATGCAAATATATTCATATTTTCAATTATTTAGTTTTATTTAATGCAGTTAAGACTTAAATTTAATATATTGTTGATTAGTTAACTTGTTAATAGGCTTTAGGCATTGGATTAAAATTTGCTTCAGATAGTTTTAAGCCTTAAAAACAATAAGTTTTTAATTGGATCTAATCTGAATATGTTGGTCAATATTCATGTAGGTATGAAAACCGTCTGTAAACGTACATAATGGATTATTTTAATTTAAGTCAATATTGCTTATTCTTAGTTTGATAGTTTTTATAGTTATTATTGACAAAATTTTTTTTGATTATTCTCGTTTACAACGAAAAATGCTTTCGTTTTGTAAGAAAGTATATTAAACGAATGCTATACAATGCGAAACACTAAACATATTCTCAAGTTGGCGACAAATTTGGTGAAATTGGCGATAATGTAAGCAACTTTGTCTATATTGTCTTTGTCTGTAATGTAAGCAATTTGGTCTATTGTCTTTGTCTATATTATCTATAATATAAACAACTTTGTCTATCTTTGTCGTTGTAAGCAACTTTGTCTATATTGTATTTGTCTCTTTGTCTGAGTAATGTAAGAAACTTTGTCTACATTGTCTTTGTCTCTTTGTCTGAGTAATGTAAGAAACTTTTTGTCTATCTTTGTCGTTTAAGCAACTTTGTCTTGGCGAAAAGGTAAGACATTTTGTCTTAGCGAGGTATTAAATAATGTTAGGGGATTTAGCGAAATTTCTAGAAACCACTAGGAGTTAGGTAGAATAAGTACCAGGAAATTGTTTTGGAAATGGTTCCGAATCTCAGTATTAGATGTGTGTTAAAGATCAAGCAATTTCTCTCAATGTTCCCTTCTTCAAGTGAGGCTTATAAAATTTTCTTATAAATGTAGTGATTTAAATAGGTTTCTGATTTCGGTACTTTGTACAAGTAGAACTTGGTGTTTTTATCATCAGTTCTTTTTGACAGCAATTTGAGAGGTTCTTGTTGATTCTCTTGTATGATCTAATCATTAAAATGAAAGATCCTTTTAAAACTCTATTTTTTTTTTTTATGCAAATTGTGCTTTTACTTTATGAAAAACCTGCGGAAAGAAGAAATCTGTGTACTTGAAGTACAGTATTCTATCAATAAAATAATAAATTAATGTAAAATAACTATTTTTGTACCGAATATTCTTTCTTTGAGATTCAGTATGGTATTGTACCAAGTACTACAAGCAAGTACTTTGTAATAAGCTATGTATTACAAAGATATAGACTGTTTCCGTATAAAATTTAAATTTTAACTTGTATACAAATATAATACTCTTCTTACTAACAAAGTTCTCAAAATTAACAGAAGATTAAGGAACTTTGTGTAGTTTCTGTTCTATGTAATACAATTTGATTTACAAAATGATGTTAGTTGCATTAGAAAACTAATTTATTTAAAAAAATATATAATAACTTTTGAGCAAACGCATAGAGAGAAATTCAGTCTCATATTTCAATATTGAAATAATGAAACCGAGAACATTGAAAAATTTGGAAGTAATCAAAAATTTAACATATAGCTTTATCTTTCTGCACGTCTCAATACTAACAATGGGATGCCGGGAAATATGATATTTACCTTCCTCTTAGGGTGAAGGCATACACATACTCTTTCAAAATCTCATGCATTTAAATATTCGAACATTAGGGCAACAGAAAGCGCGTACTTAGATTGAATGCAGATTGATACCTGTACGCGAAGCGCACATCTACTCAAAATCAAATTAAAAGTCGGATGGGAGAAACAGCAATTAAAAATATTATGTAAATGAAGGAGGGATAATAAAATATATAAATTATAAGATTATAAATAACCGAAGTAAAAGCGCTGTGATAATACCTAGCCGTTTTGATGAATATACATATCTACAATAAGAAAGCGCGTAAAGAACTAAACCTTTGCAAAATCTTCTCGCGGAATTTCATATAAAAAGACTTTTAGAGGATTAATAATTAGCAAATTGATTTCTGTACTTTAATTGTTCAAATCGAATCTATACAAAGAAAGTATTGAACCACTCAAAATTTTCCTCTAGGTTTCAATAACAAATAATCTCATACACAATCATAAACACTTCAGAATATCGTATTTCCTTAAAGCAGTGACTACAATGACGCTATGGAATAATCAAATTTAAAAATCTATAAATATCTTCTGAGTTATTGAAGTTGCATGAATGTTTATGAACATTGAAAACAAACTCGTCGTACTTCAGCATCGAAACAATGGTATTGTACATGATAACATTTGTAATTATCAAAATGTAAAATTCTATGCAAATATCCTTAAAATAAAACTGAAAATATATCATTGATTTATTTACGAAAACTATCTAGAGGCACTCATTATAATTGTGAAAAATATATAAATTTCTATGTAAATATCTTTAAAAGGAAGTTATCTTGATGATTTATTTATATAAACTGTGCTAGAGGAATTCGTTATATTTGTGAAAAATATATACCATTCTATGTAAATATGCTTAAAATGAAACAGAAAATTTGATGATTTATTTACGAGAACTGTGCTAGAGGCACTCATTACATTTGTGAAAAATATATAAAATTGTAAGTAAATATCCTTAAAAGGAAACCGAAAATATATTGATGATTTATTTACGAAAATTGTGCTAGAGGAACTCGTTATATTTGTGAAAAAAAAGAAACGTTATGTTCCGAATTTGTAAAACCTTTTTACTCGTTATTTACCATTAAATCGCAATAGTCACACAAGCGACATTACATTTGTATTGATTTAAACAAATATAAATGAATCTATTTTTGCGTACCTCAAAATTCGTCTTTTAAAAAGCTAATAACACAATAAATTTCAGCAGATGACATATGATGCCAACTCTACACAAGCTTAAAGTTCCCCTAAAACAAACGTCTTTCAAAATATTACACCAGAATTCCATCTCTACTAATGTGTTAGGGCGAAGTTGAAGACCAACTAATCCATCAACAGCACTCTAGGACACTCCTATCCCCTTTTCTCTTACTTTGCCCCTATGAGCCCACGTCCTATTAACTTAGCAAACTCCTGTCCATCCTATTAATACGCCGGAATGATTTATCAGGTTCCTTCGGCCACCTACGTTTTACGACACCTGAGGAGTTTGGATTTCATGGGGTCAGTTATTCCGTTCGTCAGGAAATGGTAGAGTAAGCCACTTTTGGGGCAAAATATAGTTGGAGCATTCTGTATGCTGTTTTGTGATCGAATGTAGTGGAATTTCCACACATGTGTGTCAGTTATTGTACTTGATTTAAATATAAGGATTCACTATTCATTACACAGTAGCTAGTTCAATACTCAATAAATTCTAAAATGGTGGAGGTAAAAGAATGTCAATAAGTTTAATATGTATGAGATACAATACATAAAAATAAATTATTGAGATGTATTATTTGTGAAATGGTAGAGTCAAGAGTAGTATTGGGGAAATGGTAGTATTTGTGAAATGGTACAGTCAAGTCACTTTTGGGGATAAATATGGTTGGAGCTTAGTTTGTTAGGGAGTTGAGCTCTTAGGTTGTTTATGAAGGAATGTGCTACAATATACACAGTTTTGTGTAGGAGTAACTGTGCTTGAATTAAATACAAGGATTGTCTATTTGTAACTAATACAATAAGTAGCTAGTTCAATAATCAATAGATTCTAAAAGTGTTTGAGGGAAGAGAATGTCCATAAATTTAATATGTATGAGATAAAAATATTAATCAAAAATAAATTATTGTGATGGTAGTGTGTGTGTGAAATGGTAGCGTCAAGTCACTTTTAGGGCTAAATATAGTTGGAGCTTTCTGATAGGATATTTTATGAAGGAACGTGCTGTAATTTACACACTTTTTGTATCAGAGTATCTGTGTTTTAAACTAAATATAAGAATTGGCTATTTGTTACATAGTAGCTAGTTCAATAATCAATAAATTCTAAAAGTGTTTGCGGTAAAAAATATATCAATAAATTTAATATTTATGAGATAAAAATATTCATCAAAATAAATAATTGTAATGGTAGTGTTTGTGAAATGGTAGAGTCAAGTCTCTTTTAGGGCTAAATATAGTTGAAGATTTCTGATGGGCTGTTTTATGAAGGAATGGGCTGCAATCATACTTTTGTATCGGAGTTAACTGTGTTTTGGATTAAATAAAATGATTGACTATTCGCTACATAGTAGCTAGTTCAATAATCAATAAATTCTAAAAGTGATTGAGGTAAAAAAGAATGTCAATAAATTTAATATGTATGAGAAAATAAACATAAAAATAAATTGTTATTGTTAAAGTTTTCCAAGTTATTCTCACACCAAATAATTCAGTTTACATTTATTTTTTTTTTAAATATTATTTAGGATACATATATTGCAAATAATGGGAAATCAGACGAATCTATTTTCATATAAAGATTTTTAAATATATTCAATTATGTTATTAAAGTTTATATAATTTAAATGGTAACCAAATAATCGAATATTTAAAAGTGCAAAAGGTTGTTTTTATAAAAATATGAGTAAAACATTCTTTTAATTGTTTTTCTATGCAACATCTCAATTAAACATTGTTCTAATTGCTGTTCCATACAACATGTCAATTATAACAATGTTTAAATCTTGTTCTATGCAACTTGCCAATTAAACATTGTTCTAATTCTTGCTCTAATTAAACATTTTCTAATTGTTGTTCTATGTAATATGTCAATTAAACATTTTTCTAATTGTTGCTCTATGCAAAATATCACTTGACATAATTGTTCATAATGTTCTTTTATGTTAAATATCAATTAAATAATGTTTTTAAAAATATTTTAATTAGAGAAACACTTTATTTATGCATTTTTATCTAAGTTAATAAAGTCATATAGTATTTTCCAAAAACCGTAGTATTTTTAAAGTGTCAAAATTTTTTTAATCTTGTAAAGTGCATTACTTTTAAAATGAATATCTTTTACTAAAAATCTGATTGATTTATAATATTGTTATTTTTTTTTTCACGCCAATAATAAATTTTAAATTTAAATTAATTTTTTTTTTTTAAATGAATAAAGTTTGACAATTACTATTTTTGATAGTAAAATGCTCCAAGAAATATTACAGCTTAATAAGAAGGTTATTAGTTAGATATTACAGTTTTTACATACCATTATTTATTAACTTTTATTCATTCCATTATTTTTCCTTTCTATCGAGCATGCTCATCTGAAACATTCCACTACTGCGCATGCGATAGGAAAGTGTATTGATATCTATTATATATAATTCCCGTGTCACGATGTTTGTTCGGGATGAACTCTGAAACTAATAATCCGATTTCAACTTTTTTCCCCTTAAATGTGTGTTTTGTTCCAACTTGAGAGATAGGATAGTTTTTTATTCAGATTTTTTTTTTATTTAAATGAAAATTGAGGATTTTCATATTTCGTCATTTGGCGTAACTAGAATTTGCGATTTCTCATCCGATGGGCGTAATTTTGAAAGTACATTCAAGATACAAGGTCAGGTGTACCATAAGATCGGGTCGTTGATGCCAATACCTAACGAAGAGCCAAAATTTCTATCAAAATTTCAAAATTTTTTTTTTATTTTATTTTATGGGCTGTTCTGAAGAACGTGTGACAACTCGATGTCAGTATAATTTTATCGAACAAGCAAGCACAAAGAGCTATTGTAGAATTGTTGGAAAATCTTTTAGAAAAGCATAACCAACTTATTAAATTAATTAACGAATTTATTTATTTTGACGAAAGATAGATTAACAAGAAATATTGTTCATCGCTTAGTTCTTAGATAAATGAAAGTAATGATTATTAAAAATTAAATTTGGTAAAATAATTATAAAACAGTCTTAAAATCAACATTATCTACCTCATTCATTAAATTAATAAAAAATTAAACATTTCTCTATTCGTTGAAGCTTAATTTGAACTTTTCATCATTCTTTACCAATCACTCCCTTAACAATACCAATTATAGTATCATTTGAACGAAATATAAGAAAGCCACAGCAACGCGTGGCCGGGTCTGCTAGTCGTAATATATAAATCAAATATGGTGGCAAAGTGATGAAACGATGAAAAAGTAGATTGATTATAAAACTAAAAAAATATTAAAGCTTATAAATTTAATTTCGATAAATTAAAATATTTTTAGATTTCTTGTGGTTCCTGTAGCCAGAAATAACATAGTTTTATTGGAATTAAAAATCTATAAAGAGTACCAACAAATGCTCTTCTAAGATGATGAGCAACGAAGACACATGAACGATCTTCTACGAATGCCAAAACCTTTCCTATATTAAAAAATATAATATCATTCCTTTAATCTAATTAATTCTAAAAATTCTCATGATGACCTGATTAAGCTCAGTAAATTTCAATACATATAGCATAATGCGTTTTGTCTATAATGATATTTGAATATCCAACAGACTACATAATTACAATCGAATAATTCTAAACTATTTATTGAATACTGATTTATAAATATTAAGGTTTAGTTTACAGAATAGAATATTCCCTCCTCTTTAATATCATATTATCAAATTCAAGAACAATTGGGTTGTTCATGCATATTAAGTATTAAGATGTATGAATGAAATTTTGATGAATTTACATATGAGTAAGAAATTCACCTCCCCAGCCTTTTTTTTAGTAAAGATGATAAAAATTAATAAATGAAAAAAAAAACAATCAAAATGTGGAAAAATACTAAACCATATTTCCTCAATCAGCTTCCAGGAATAAAAATATGTATCATTTCAGAGTAGTGAAATATACGATGTTATCACTCTTTATATACTCAATTTATCATACAGATGGTAGATTGAGCCAATTAGTAAATTAGCATGGTACAGGTTTTTACCATCAAACAATGATATGTAAGAAGTATTCTTTTTACTAACAACTAGATCGCTATTTGTTTTGTATTGGTATATTTCTAGTAAACAATCTCATTATTCTTTAAAATGATGTTTGCATTTTACAGATTTATTTCTGTGCAACTTTATAAATTATGATCACATTATTTTTTGTTTAAATGTAATGTATTCTTGTTAGATATATTTAAACAATTCAGATTATAAGAAGCAATATTTATAGAATGGACATTTGTTATATAATGTACGATAATTTTAAAAGATTTAAAATGTCTGAATTATTTCAAATTTCTGAATCTATTTTAAGTCATTTTCTAATTTTTTAAATAAATGATTTATAATCTAATAAGATATAATCTATAAGATCTACAATCTATAAGATATAAAATTCTATTCGTTAAAATTCTATTTCTATATAAAATTCTATCCAGTCTAAGTATAATAATTAGTCATATATTTTTACAACTGAAATGCTCTACTGTCTTATGAGATTGGGACGCGGCTTAAAGTGTATCCCGAAAGACTACAAACATCCATGGCACCGCTGAAACTCGAAAACCGAAACCTGTGGCAGTGAGCGCCAGAGCGCTATACACACGCCCCTCATTAGTCGGATTACCTGGTGGAAGTCTTCCGGGTTTTCTCCCATACAGCACGCAAATGCGGGTTGTTCCCCCTAAAAGTCTTCCCAGAAAACACTTCCCTCCTTCTTCAGCGATGCGGAGCAAAGTCAAACTTCTGCATAAGGGTGCTCCATCACAACAGAAGCTGCACCTCTCATCACTTCTTCTATGAGGGATACGACAACAACAACATTAGTGTTAATTGTTGTTCTAATCCAGCTGGCAATACAGTTATCTTTATGCAATAAATAAGGACTGCAGCGCTGTACTCCTTTAGCACTAGCCAGGAGACATGTGTAGCTAGAAGATATGCTACGGACGTGAGTAGGGGATTGCAAATCACTATAAACAACCATGGCACCGCCGAGATTCGAACCCAAAACCTGTGGTACCGAGAACCAGAGTGCTAGCCACTCGGCCATCAGGCCCATATTAGTGTTGATTAATTCAATAAATGTAGTCTTATTAGCACCTTAAAATTACATCCTACTACACTGATAAAATAAGTCAACAACTTAGGAAATCTATTACTCAGTCAAGTATCTGGATAGATAATTTATTCAGACAAATAGGCTTAAGTAAGATAATTTCATCAAACCGACATATCTGCATGGGACTATTTTCTTAAATATTACCATTTTAAGAAAGTACGACTCCCTTAAAAACCTTAACTAAGTATTTCTCCGAAAAGAATCCATTCCAAACTTCGAGTTCTGCCGAAATAGATGGCTGTACAGTCTAAACATTTTAAGGTTTTTCTCCCCACGCGAATGTGGGGTAGTTCCTATAAAATCCTTTTGGAAGTCACTGCCTTCCTTCTTCAGCTACACGGAGTAAAAGTCAGACTTTTACCTACGGGTGCTCCCTCACAACAGAATTTGTACCTCTCTAGACTCCTTCCATGAGGGATACGACAACAACATTAGTGTTAATTAATTCAATAAATATAGCCTTATGAGCACTTTCAAAATTAACTCCCTACAACATTAATAAAATAAACCAACAACTTCGGAAACAATTCCTTCGTCAAGTATCTGGACACATTGCTGTCGAGTATCAAACATCTTACTGAAGCCTATTTGTCTGAATACATTATTTCAGACAAATAGGCTTCAGTAAGATAATTTCCTCCAACAGTCTTATCTGGATCGAGACTATTTTCTTAAATATTACCATTTTGAGAAAGTACGACTCCCCTTAAAACCCATAACTAAGTACTTCCTCCAGAAAACGGTCCATTTCAAACTTCGAGTTCTGTCAAAATCGATGGCTGTGCCGACTAAACATGCCCCGGCGGAACCAAAACTAGAAACTAACGACCCGAAACTTATTAAAGATTTTGAAAATCAACTTTGGAAAATAAGATTTTCAAGTGACGCCATAGAGTGCTCTAGGTCTGGAGAAATTAAGTTGTTGCAAAACAGCTCCAGTTTAGTCTAGCTCCAGCTCAGCTTTTAGTTTTGTTATTGTATTGTTGTGATGTTTAAAGAATTTTTGATTTTGCTTCCTGGATGAGTAGATTTATAATTAATCTTCATCAAAGAATTTTTAATTCTAACGGAGTGTAGTTTAATAACTGAAGTTTAATGTCTATGTTCAAATTTCTGTGTGAAGTAATTTAGTTACAATGGGGGTTTTTTCGAAATATCTTGAAATTCTAACAATATTTGTTTAAAATTCAGTATTAAAATATATATCGTTTTTTTTTTTTAATTTTAAGGAATTCATATTTTTATCTATAAGAATTTGAAACCATTTCATTTTTTTTAATATATTGTCGTTGCAACAACATTAAAACCGATCGTGTCATTGAACTATTGAAAATTTTAAATCGGTTCACAATTGGAAAATGCTCCTCATTTATGACATATATTTTTACTGTCAAAATATTAGATGATGTTAGATAGGTTATGAATTGCGAGTCATTATAAAAGACTGAATCTTACATTTCGATAGATGAAAATATAAAAAACATAACAGCAAAAATACTTAATTGTTTTTTATTGCTTTTGCTAGTAACAATTTTTATAAATCTTTTTATTTATATAATTTTAAATTATTTAATAAAAATAAAATGCATATTTTAATTAATTAATAATTTTACTAATATATATTTTATATTTTCCAGAGATATATGTATAAATAACATAATATTTAGTCTTTCTTAATGATAGTAATAAATTACATGATATTCCCAATTAATGTTCTGAGTGGCCCTTATGTCCTTGCAAAGAACATAAGTTTTGTTCCGTGTAGTACATGATTTATTAATTTAAAAGTAAAATAAATGAAAAATGGTTGCATTAAGTAATTAACATTACTTTGTATCTACTAATTTCATTACTGCACTTATTGAAATTTATTATCGTCACCCGAAAGATTAACTACAGCTTTCAAGAATTTTAAAAATTAATGAACCTCTGCCAAAGTTCATATCTTTCCATTTGGCAATTACGCAGATTTATTGGAACACGCTTTTAGCAATTTTCTTATTTTGTTCAGGGAAAAAAGAAAAAAAAAAAAAAAAAAAACCTAATAAACTGAATGGTTAAAACTGTAGTCCAAAATAAGCTGTCTTAATTTTGGCAGCAGATATCACCATAAATCATAGGTGAACACTGGTTAAAATTTATTTATTCAGTTAAATATTGGTAAGGAAATTAATTTTAATACATCTTGCAAATTTTTTTCTTCGTCATTAGCTCATCCGCGTGATGCAAAAGTTTCAAAATTATATTTATCATGGTTGATTTGTACCTTAAGCTACTAACGTACTGTAGGACTTGGATTCGAATGTCCGTTGAAGTCCGAAAGAAGAAACTCAATTGTGCCAGGCATTGAGTGAGAAATTATGTTTTCTTATCCCCGCTTGGTAGAAATCTAGACCAAACCCATGAACCCATATGGACTCATGGTTGAAGGAAAGAGTGCAACTACTGATGTGATGGAGCTTCCGTAGGTTGAAAAAAGTAGGTTGACACTGTAAACACAATGCATTACCGGTATGCCTTTTACTCAATCGAAATCTTTCTAGAATTATTGTTACATTTTCTTAAGTGTTGTTCACTGGTAGGGACGATGTCTGTGCCGAATTTTAATTTTTATTAAAGTAAAATAAGCGTTTTTGTTAATGTCTTTAAATAATCGTCCTGATTATTGAATTGATAAAAGAATGATCACGCTACAATCTTTACACACTTTTCGGAAGGTTGGTGTATTTAGGTTCCTGATTTAGATTTAAAATTTTTGCCACAATTAATAGCAATAACATTAATAATAATAATTTAACACTTAATCTAATTAATGAAAATGATATTACGTCAGTTTGGTTCAGATTCATTATGTACAAAAATGCGAATGATTTAATCAAGTTCGGTTTCTAGTTATTTCCATAGTCTGTTAACAGTAATACTAATTAGCATACATTTCTCAGTTATTCTAATAAATCTAAAGGTTATGTTATATCCATTTGCATCAGAGTCATTACTTTAAAAAATGGTTGTTACACAGTTGGGCTTCTGGTTTTCCCATTAATTTTAAATCCTCAGTGAGGAAATCCTTCTGGAGATTTTTGTACCCCAATCCTCTTCTTAAATCTCAGTAAACAAACCTCCTAGCCTGTGTAGATTTCCATATCTATATCGAACATTAACTATAAAAGCTTTTTCTATGGCTGAGTAACAACCTGAATTTCTTGCACTAACCATCAAGACTCTTCAATCCTATTGTATTTATTATTTAATCTTAATAAGACAAAATATTAAGTCATAATTCACCAATAATAAGTATAAGATATTCACTACGATTTTAGGCGCTAAAAATTAATAAATACATTCAATTATTATCATGGTGAAAGAATTTAAACTAAGAAATTGTAATGTCTTAATACTAGACCTATAACGGCTTTAAGAAGAGAGCCATTTTCAGGTTCATGGGAACACATTAATTTTAATTTACAAGCACTATATATATATGGTATATAAACTACTATTCTGTTCGACTCGTCGCATAATTCTCTCTTTTCACTCTCCTAAAATATCCCTTTTAAGAAACTCCTTGAAGAGGGAGGGGGTAAGCTTCCCTCACTTCTTATTAGACAGTTCTTAGGAGTAGACAGTTCCTCAGCCAAAGGTTTATCCCCGATATCAGGATGCAACAACTCATATTCCAACAGAAATTGTTTCGACCTGTGAATGTCAAGCACAGACAATTGCTAATTTCATGAGATCTCATTATACATGGCACTGAATATCTGCTATCAGATTTGAGTGGCAAGTTGTTCTCCTTAGTATACAAAACATTAATCGCATATAATATGACTACCCAAAACATTGCTTATCTGCTGTCAAATTTGAGTGATGGGTTGTTATTATGTACTTGTCAAACTAGGAAATGTACTGGGAAAGAAATTTCATAACTCTACCCGTGGAAAAGATGCTACAATAGTCTGTTAACAAAAATGCTAATTAGTATACATTTCTCAGTTATTCTAATAAATTCTAAAAAGATTATATTATATCCATTTGGATCAGTTCTTCACAATAAAAAATGGTTGCTTCACAGTTGGGCAATTAGTTTTCCCAGTAGTTTTGAAGCCCCAATTGAGTGAATCCATCTGTAGGTCTGAATGATCTCTGAATGAACCCTAAACAGTCTTCTTAAAACTCACTAAACATGCATCCTGGCTTGTAGATTTTCCATATCTATATCTAACATTAACTATAAAGATTTTCTATGGCGCGTATCAACCTGAACTTCTCGCAAAAATCAACAAGACTCTTCAAACCTATTGTATTTAATATTTAATTAGAATTAAAAAAAAAAAATGTGTCATAATTTACCAGTGATAAGTGTAAGATATACTTTATGATTTTACATGTTAAAGAAAATTGATAAAATCATTCACTTATTATCATGTGAAAAAATTTATTTTTATTTTTAAGGTATTTAGACTAAGAAATACTTTTATATTCATTAGCATTTAAATGCAAAAATATATTTTATGATTCATCATATTCTTTTTGAATAGCCTTTATGCTTCATCATATTCTTTTGAATAGTTTCTATGCTCCATCATATTTATTTGAATAGTTTTTATGCTTCAACTTATTTAGTTGAATAATTTTTGATCTTCGTCATATTTATTTGAATAGTTTCTATAATTCCCCATATTCATTTGAATAGTTTTTATGCTTCATCACATTTTATTTGAATAGTTTGTTTTTACTTAATACATTTGAATCAAATTAGAACATTTTTTTCCTTCGAACTATTTATTTATTATTTTTTGTATTTGCGCATCTAATGTAAAACATAAAAAATGCACCCTTTATAATGTTCTTTATTCTATTTATCCCATTGTACTGCGGACAAAAGATTCATATTTCGCTAATTAAGGTTCCTTTATCTGATTAACTGTTATTCGGCTCCACCGTATCTCAAATGGCTAGCTGTAGAATATTTATACACCGCAGGAAATTCAATTTCGAGTCCTCTTCCAAATTTGCTTGTCGTGATATCCGAAATCAAATGATGTCCAAAGAGCATAATTGAAGGCAGAATTTTCCAACCAAGTTACGCGCTGATCTAATCAAGATTCCTTTAATCTAATAATGAGCTGGCAATTCGGGCGACGATCCAACGGAGAAAATTATGCCTCATGTCCAGGTGGGGGGGATGGAAACGAAGTTGTAGATGGATGAAGATGTCAGATGTGGCCTCCCTTTGTTTGGTAGTCGTGGTAGTGTTTGGTAGTCAGTAGCTTAAATTTTTGCTTAAGATAGTTTTAAGCTTTAAGTACAGCATGTTATTAGTTGAATTTATATTAGGATATTATGGTTTGCAATTCATATAGGTATTAAAACTTCCTTTAAGTATTTAAAAAAAATTTTATATTCAGTAAGTTAATTTCAGTTAATATTGTTACACTGACTTTAAACTGGTTTAGGTTTAGGCTTTAATCTCTGATTTAATTTTTGCTTAAAGGTAATTTTAGCTTTAAGCATAGCATGCTATTATTTGAATTTATATTTGGATATTATGGTCTGAAATTCTTATAGGTGTTAACAGTTCCTTTAAACATTTAAATAGTTTCTTATATTCAGTAAATTAATTTCAATTAACAATGCTACATTGACTTTAAACTGGATTAAGATTTAGGTTTTAATCTGTGATTTAATTTTTTTACTTAGGTAGTTTTACAAATTAAGCACTGCATGTTGTTAATTTAACCTAAACCTGAATATTTTAGTCTGAAATTCATGAAAACAAAATGTAGATTCCAGATCAAAATGAAATCACACACAATCATAAGCACTACAGAATTTATCTTATTTCCTTAAAAAGTGACTGCAATGACGCTACAGAATAACTACAAGAATACAGACGCTACTAATAAACCTCTTTCAGAGTTATTGAAGTTGTATGAATGTTTAGTTCTTTTTTAAATTTGAATTAATCCAATCAACTTCTTTAACAGTTGGAAAATTATTAACTTCAAAAATTATTAATATGAAAAACACACTTGTTGAACTTCAACATCGAAACTATCGTATTCTACATGATAGCATTCCGTCGTAAATATTGTAATGTATACAATTCTATGTAAATATCCTTAAAATGAAACTGAAAATATCTTGATAATTCATTTATGAAAATGATGCTAGAGGCACTCATTATGTTTGTGAAAAATTTATAAAATACTGTAAAGATCCTTTGAATTAAACCGAAAATACCTTGATGATTTATTTACGAGAACTGTGCTAGAGGCACTCATTATATTTGAGAAAATATATATAAAATTGTAAGTAAATATCCTTAAAAGGAAACCGAAAATATATTGATGATTTATTTACGAAAATTGTGCTAGAACTCGTTATATTTGTGAAAAATGAAACCTTATGTTCCGAATTTGTAAAACCTTTTTACTCGTTATTTACCATTAAATCGCAAAGCCACACAAGCGACATTACATTTGTATTGATTTAAACAAATATAAATGAATCTATTTTTGCACACCTGGAAAAATTCTTTTTAAAAAGCTAACAACCAATTTCAGTAGATGACACATGATACCAACTCTACACAAATTTAAAAAAAAATTCTCTCCCTAAAACAAACGTCTTCCAAAATATTACACCAGAATTCCATCTCTACTAATGCATTAGGACGAAGTTGAAGATCAACTAATCCATCAACAGCACTCTAGGACACCCTTTCCCTTTTGCTCTTACTTTGTCCCCTATGAGCCCACGTCCTATTAACTTAGCAAACTCCTGTCCTCCTATTAATACGGCGGAAAATGATTTATCAGGTTCCTTCGGCCACCTACGTTTTACGACACCTGAGGAGTTTGGATTTCATGGGGTCAGTTATTCCGTTCGTCAGAAATGGTAGAGTAAGTCACTTTTGGGGCAAAATATAGTTGAGCTTTCTGATAGGCTGTTTCATGAAGGAATGTGCTGAAATTTACACACTTTTGTGTATGAATAACCGTGTTTTGAATTAAATATAAGGATTGACTATTCATTACACAGTAGCTAGTTCAATAATCAATAAATTCTAAAAATGGTTGAGGGGAATAGAATGTCCATAAATTTACTATGTTTGAGATAAAAATATTCATAAAAATGAATTCTTGTGATGGTGGAATTTCCACACTTTTGTATCGGGTAACTGTGCTTTGAGAGAAATAGAACGATTGACTATTCGTTACATAGTAGCTGATTCAGTAATCAATAAATTCTAAAAGTGATTGAGGTAAATGAATGTCAATAAATTTAACATGTATGAGATGAAATACATAAAAATAAATTATTGTGATGGCAGTGTTTGTGAAATGGTAGAGTCAAGTCACTTTTTGGGCTAAATATAGTTGGAGCTTTCTGATAGGCTGTTTTGTGAAGGAATGTGCTGTAATTTACACTTTAGTATCGGAGTAACTGTACTTTGAATTAAATAGAATGATTGGCTATTCATTACACAGTAGCTAATTCAATAATCAATAAATTCTAAAAGTGTTTGAGGTAAAAAAAAATTTGATTAATAAATTTAATATGTATAAGATAAAAATAAATTGTGATTGTGAAAGTTTTTCAAGTAGATCTCACAAAAATAATTCAGTTTACATATATTTCTTTAAAATATTATCTAGGAATATTAAGCAAATATTATTTAAAGCTGATGAATACAATTCCACATGAAGATTTTTAAATATATGAAATTGCATTCTTAAAATTTTTATCTTTTAATTGGTAACCAAATAATTCAATATTTTAAAAGTGTAATTGTTTTTTATAAAAATGTGAGTTAAACGTTCTTTCAATTAATGTTCTATACAACACCTCAATTAAACATTGTTCTAATTGCTGTTCTATGCAACTTGACAATTTAACAGTGTTCCAATTGTTCTATGTAATATACCAATTAAACATTTTCTAGTTGTTGTTCTATGCAGCATGCAATTAACATTGTTCAATTGTTTTTTTATGCAAAATATCAATTAAACATTGTTCCAATTGTTGTTTTATGCAAAATATAAATGAAACGTTGTTGTAATTGTCCTTCAATGCAAAATATCAATGAAACAATGTTTTTTAAAAATTTTATAATTTGAAAAACACCTTAATAACTTAGATAAAAATGTAAAATAAGATCATACAGTATTTTTTCCAAAACTAATGGATTTTTGAAACGTCAAGAATAATAAATTTTTCTTTGTCAGTCTTACTATTTTTTATTGTAAAAATCCTCCAAGAAATATTACAGTTTAATAATAAGGTTGCTAGTTAGATATTAGAGAGACATACCGTTTTTATTCTCTGTTATTCATTCGTTAATTTTTTTTTCTTCCTATCGAGCATGATCATCTGCAATATTCCGCTACTGCGCATACGATACGAATGCATTGATATCGTAATGTATAAATCAAATATAGCGGCTAAGTGATGAAACGATAAAAAGTAGATTAATTATATAAAACGCAGAAAGCAGTATTAAATCCTATAAAATTAATTTCGATAAATTAAAATATTTTTTAGATTACTTGTGGTTTCTGTAGCCAGAAATATCCCAATTTTATTGGAATTAAAAATCTATAAAAAGTACCAAAAATGCTCAGATGAGGAGCAACGAAGACACATGAACGATCTTCTACGAATGACTAAAGCTTTTTATATATTAAAAATATAATATTATGTATTTAATCTAATTAATTCTAAAATTCTCATGATGATCTGATTAAGCTTAGTAAATAATTTTAATTCATGTAACATAATAAGTTTTGTCTATAATGATGTTTGAGTATCTGACTAAATACAGAATTGCAATTGAATAATTCTAAATCTTTTATCGTATATTGGTTCGTAAATATTAAACTTTAATTTAAAGAGAATGTCCCTACCTCTTTCTTATTATAGTATATCAAATTCAAGAATAATTGTGTTGTCCATGCATATTAAATTTTAAGATGTATTAAAGTAGTTTTTTTGCCGAATTTACAATTGAGTAATAATTCACCTCCCCAGCTTTAGTAAAGACGATGAAAATTAAAAAAAAAAAAAAAAATAGACCAAACAATCAAAATGTAGAAAATACTAAGTCATATTTTCTCAACCAGCCTCTAAGAAGAAAATATGTATCCATTTCAGATGGGTGCAATAAATGATGTTATCACTCTTTATATATTCATTTTGGTCATAGAGATGGTAGATTGAGCTAATTAGTAAGCTAGCATGGTACAGGTTTACCACCAAATAATGATACGTAAGAAGTATTATTTTACTAACAACCAGATAGGTGTTTGCTTTTTGTATTCATATCTGTTTATAAACAATCTCATTATTCATTGATTTGACTTCACTAGGTGCTCCATCACTTACCCATTAAAAAAAGGAATAAGCAATTTACAAATTTATTTCTGTGCAAATTGTAATGATCACATTACTTTTTATGTACATGCAATGTTTGCTTGTTCCTTACATTTAAACAACTCACAAATTATAAGAAGCAACCTTTTTTAAAATGGACATTAGTTATAATGTATAACAACTCTGAAACAGATTAAAAATATCTGAATTAATTCTGAAGAATCATTACATAATTCAAAAAGAGTGCAAAGGAAAGAAAAGGGGCTTTAGAATATTTATTTGGTTAGAGTATTTTTTTAAATTTAGAATTTTGATTAGTTTTAGAAATTGTGTAATATATATAATTTTACAACTGAAATTCAAATGAAATGGAAATTATACAGGATAGGATAATACGAATGCTATTCTAAATTTTCTAAGTAGAATTACTTATTGTACCGTTAATTATCCTTTTTAGAAGATTAGATTTTGTATTGGTATAATTAATATTTTTTATAATTAATGTTCTTAAAATGGAATTTATTTATTATTATTACGAATACACTTTAATAATTAATTTTTAAACATGACAAAAATGCCCCGTAAATGTCGAATGAAGAAAAGGAATTTTAGACAAATAATTTTTTTAAATGAAAATGCTAGAGAAATGCTACTGAAGAATGAAAAAAATATATTCTTATATTCTTTCGAAATAAAGAAACATTTCTAATGAAACATGTGATTATGTAATGTTTTGTGGTATGAAGTTTAATAAATTTATGTACAGTTTAAGTTTATTATAAAATTTTATAAAGAAGAAGAATTAAACAATTAAAAACATATTAAGATGACTCATTCAAATTTTGATAATAAAAATTGTCATTTATTTAGACTGTATGTATATAAATGTTTTTTTAAATTTCATTATATATTACAGAAAAATTTTCTTTCACAAAAATATAAATATATACGAAAAAAATGTTGATAAAAATTAAGAACTCAATCTAGATGGAAAAAAAAAACATTGAAAGTAAATTTATTCTACGAGAAATGGAATAGAAAATCGAAATACAACCAAAACGGAAATAAACAGATTAGCTCAATCTTTTGAAACTACACATATTAATGATGAAATGTTAAAATTGACTTTTCTACGAAATCCCATTTCTTTAAATAAAGACCCATTTCTTTATGAAGCAATGCAGTAAAATCCATCTACTTTAAATTTATTATAAAAGTGTTCAAAAAAAATGTATATATAATTCTCATGATGTATATTAGGGAAAAAAATTTTTGCAATAATTTATTTATATATTATGATTTAACTTTTATTTTCTCCCATTGTTGATAATGGAAAGATTTTATTTAATAAAATTTATTAATGTTTACATCATAAAATAGCGAAAAATTACAATATATTAAATACAAAGATAAAATTATAAGAAATACAACATAATGTTGTAATCCAAAGAAAATTAAAAACAATATAAAAAAATAAGATAATAAATAATATAAATAATAAAAATCTTATAAAGTAAAATCTCATACTATAAAAATCTTATAACGTTTTTAATCTTATAAAAGTAACTAATATTGAAGATGAAAATGCTAAAAATGAATTAAAAGTATTTTTATAATATGTTTGATACCTTGTTTTCTTAAATAAAGAATTATCTTCAAAGTAAACAAATTTATTAAGCAGTTATTTAACAATAAGTTCAGCAAATCTAAGAACACTTTAAATTTATTATAATATATGATTCAAAACATAAAAGATCTAACCGGATAAATAAATCTAAACTAATATAATCTCATTAAAAACATGAATGAATAAAACTGACAAATATTTTAAACATTGTTTACTTTTTTTAATATTTTTTAAGTAATGCATCAATAAAAAATGCTAATTTTTTAATAACAAATATAATTTACAGATTATTTTAAAATAATAGCATGAAATACGAATTAAGAAAAAAAAAGTAATAAGACATCAACAGAAGCAGGTATTAAATGGAAAATATTTATGTAGTACTTTTAATCATCCTAAAAGTAAAATAAAAGTCATCAAAATTAAAAATAGTTTCATATTTGAATTTTAATAATTAAAATAAACATATGACATTGCTAAATAATCTGATGCTAAAGCCATGTAGCATCTTAACAAATACAAATTACAGGTTAATTAATTTTACTTAAGGCTATAAATAGTTAAGTAAATAGTTAGTAAATTAATTAAGGTTATTAATTTTATGTAGTCTCCTAAATTGTAGAAATAAAAGAACTGAAATAAACAAACTCAGATTGCGAAAATTGAAAATATGTGTACAATATTTTTCATTAGTATAGAAGTAGTAAGATATTTTTAAAAAAATTAAAAATAAGTAATTATTAAATTTTAGTAATTAAAGTAAATACATATGACAGTGCAAAAATTTAAAACATTAAATACATCTAAAATTAAAAAGCCACACAACTTATGTTAATAAATTTAATCAAGCTTTTATTTCTACGATATTTGGGATGAAAATAAATAGATACTTGAGATGTACACAAAGACATTTTAGATGATATTTATATTTTATATTATATTTATTATTTATGTAGATAGATATTTAGATTGGAATAGATATTTAGATAAAATCTTAAAGTTGGCGTTAATAAAGTAGCTACATATAGAAATTATTTTTATTCATTGCATTTTTTTTTGTAAAATAGTTTTTACAATTTTTATTTAATATTTCATTCTTATTCTTAAAGAATAATATTTAAAATTATTAGGGAAAACACCAAAATAATTCTTATAAGAATCATAAAAAATATTATTAATGATATACATACAATGTTTATAATAGTAAGAATAAATTATGAAGTACATTTATTTAAAAAACATATATTACAAATGTATCAGTATTTTACTTTAGAAAAGATATAAAATTGAAACATAATTCTAAACATTCTGAGGATATTGAGAATTTGTTGGAAAAATATGGAGCTGTTTAAGTGTCATACAAAGATGAATAGAAATTAGTAAGAAGCGGGGCACAATCATATATACGAGACATATATTCTTTAAATATAAATTTTGATAAACATATATTTTTTTAATGTTTGCATATAATCAAGAAGATAAATTTTTTCTGACAAACAATTAAAATTCAATTTTCTGGATGAGCGCGTGATTAGTGGTATCATACGCCATATAGCTGAAAAGTGAAAAAAAGGAAATTTGGTTATTTTATGCAATACCGTTAATTTATGCAAAAACGTTCCGTTATGCAAAAACACTCTATTATTTCCATTAAAACTATTTTAAAACAGTTAAAAAATAATAGAGTTTAAAAGCTTTAAAAAATATATTCTCTTTTTTAATGTATTTAATTTTTTTTTCCCTTACTGATTACAAATTGTAAGATTTATTAAAAATGTTAGTTTAGATATTTGATATCAAATAAAATAATTTTTATTTATAATCCAAGATTGAGGAGACTTAATAACAGGGTTTTTTAGGAGTTATTCTATATCTGAAAATCATAATTGTAGCACTGTTGTTAAATAGGCTGGGTTTGTATCTGAAATTTATTTTAAAACCGCATTTACATGGTAAAAGAAAAGAATTAATAAACATCGAATATTGCTGTTTTACTCTAAATGCGCTCCAATTATGCTTTATATTCTTCAAAGCTCATGATGTATTGATATCAAGAAGGATATGATTGGTTGTCAAGAACGACTTCTGTCAGAAGAAACACATAATTTGATCAATGGAAGGTTTTCTGCCGTCCCATAATGCTGCGTTGAAACAAACTTCACAATTGGAGTGATGCCAATAAAGCAACTTGCAACATTATTAATTGGATTATTATTATTACAGCTTACAGCTTTTATTATTTTTAAAACGCGTTAGCCTTGCAAAAGTGATATTTTTTTACGATAAAAACGACCGAAAACTCGGTGGAATTTTATATTACTATGAATTGTATGTTGTCCGTTTACTTTATTATATCTATATCGAAAATTAATAACTCATTTTGTTGACCATCCAAAAGCAAACTTATCAAAACTTATATGGACCAAATATAAATCACCAACTTTTCTTTTTGCCCAACCAGCAAAAATGGACATCTCACAAGATCTACAAGTTAATCCTTAAGTGGAGAGGATTATGGGTATGGCAAACAACAGGGAAAACCAATAAAGACAGCAATAAATAAGAACGAAGTTGATTGGTCGCGAAGAAGTAAACAGGTTGGCGAGACTTGAACACTGAGAAACTTTCATCGTAAATTTGGTTAAGGGACGTGATTGAACAGTTGGTGTTTTAACGGAATTTGTCATATCAGGAGGAAAGAACTCGATGAGGAATATTGGAATTTCCTTCTCTTCAGGATCTAAACTTCTTTTGGCAGTTATTGACTGGAACCTTTTCAAAAAACAGGATGTAAGTTTTCAGAAAAGCATGTCTTTTTTTGTATATATATTTTTACATTATATATTTTTATGTTTATCTTTTGGAAGATGATAAAAATAAGTTTGTGTCGAAAACAATCTGAAAAATGAGATAAACAATGTAGTTGTTTGTGTTGCTTTAAACAATGTTTTGTTTTATCAGCTTATATCAGGATTTATATATATATTAATGATGGATTGTATGACAGCAATTGATACAGGAGGAATCGATGCTAATTAAAAGGGTATATTGTAAAAGTGTTTCATTGTATAATTCGATTATGACCATTGTAATCAATAAAGGTGATTACGTACTTTGAATCAATAATTAGTTAAAAAAAAACTTCCCATAATAACTGCTTTAAGACTCTTTAAAAATTTTTTGATAACGACACACTATCTTGATTTTGTAAATTATTTTTGAAAGGAAAATGGATAATTGTATGGTAACTAAGTACTTTCCTGGTTTTTTTCTTCTTATTTTAATACTGAAAAGAAAGAAAAATGAAGAAAAGAGATTGAAATTCACTGTGCAGCAGTTTCTCTGCACTACTTTTTTTGTTCTCTTTCCTACACTCAAAGAAAATTATGCATGTATATATTTAAATTTTCATGTTTTTCAATGTTTTATAACCTAATTTTACAATAACTTCAAAAACCTTTTCCTTGACACTTCACTTTATATGTTGGATTTCGAATACGATCGATCTTAATATGAAGCAGACCCAATAATACTGAGGTCTATACATATATATATATTAACTTGACATGCATTTTTAATCTTCAGGACTAAACACTTTTTTATTATTAGCCATCGGTACTGCCGAAAAGACACAAATTTGCTACAATAGATGTAAATGATTTTACTAAACATGAAAAAAAGGCAGTAAATAAAATTTAATTTTTAAAATTAATAATAAAACGATAAATACATCAACCTGATAAATTACCGTAATTGCACAGGTAATAAATTAAAAATCCTGATATCATTTAAGGTCTTGTGACCCTTTTATCATGCAAGATTAGTTTTTAAAGGATATTTTTAAAATTAACCTTATTTTCAATAGAAGATTGTCTATATTCTATTAAAAATAATCAATAATTTATACTTTAAAGTTTCAAATTCTTTTTAGATAACAATATGAATTAATTAGAATTTAAGAAACCATAATATATTTTAGTATTGAATTTTACCAAACAAATGTTATTAGAATTTCACAAAATTTCGAAAAAAAACCCCATTGTGATTAAATTATTTCAGTTTGAAATTTGAACATAGACATTAAACTTCAGTGATTAAACTACACACCGTTAGAATTAAAAATCCTTTGAAGAAGATTAATTATAAATCTTCTTCCAACTACTCAGCCAGGAAGCAAAATCAAAAACTCTTAAAACCCCACAAAGAACAAGACAATAACAAAAACTAAAAGTTGGAGTTAGAGCGACGAGAACTGGAGCTGTTTTGCACATTTTAATTTCTCCAGACCTAGAGCGCTATATTATGGCGTCGCTCGAAAATCTTATTTTCCAAAAGTTGATCTTCGAAATCTTTAATAACTTTGGGGTCGTTAGCTTGTGGGTTTGATTCCGCCAGGGCATGTTGAGACGGCACATCCATCGATTTTGAAGTTTGTAATGGACTCTTTCGGAGGAAGCATTAGTTAAGGGTTTTAAGGGTAGTCGTATTTTCTCAAAAATGATACACATTCAAGAAAATAGTCTCGATCAGATAAGACTGTTTGATGAAATTATCTTACTTAAGCATATTTGTCCAGATGCTACTTGTATGAGTGATTGATTTCACTTAGTTGTTGATTTATTCAATCAATGTAGGAGTTCATTTTTAAATGAGCTCACTTAGGCTATTTTATTGAATAAATTAACACTAATGTCGTTGTCGTATCTCTCATGGAAGGAGAGAAAAAGAGATAATTTCTGTTGTGATGGGAACCCAGGTCTGAATTCTACTCCGTGTAGCTAAGAAGGAAGGCAGTGACTTCCAGAAAGATCTTTTAGGGGAAACTACCCACATTTGCGTGGAGAAAACCCCAAAATGTTGGATATCTATCAATCTGTAAGATTTACTATCTATCCAGATACTTGACTAAACAATTATTTTCCTGGTTGTTGACTTATTTAATCAGTGTAGTAGGATTTAATTTAAGGTGCCCATAAGCCTATATGTATTGAATTAATTGATACTAATAGGGGCTGACGGCAGAGTGCATAGCACTCTAGCCCATGGTATCAAGGCAGGAATCGGGATCAAAATCCCGGTGGTGCCATGGATGCTTGTAATGGTTCGGAATCCATTTTATCCGTAGGCCCCGGCTCTAATAGGGATCCTAGAGCGTTGTGGGAGTAGTGTTACTCGCGTCCGTGGCCCCCAGTGCTAAATAAGTAACAGCAGTGCAGCCCTTGCTTATGACATAAAAGATAATTGTCTCAGAAGCTCAGCTGCATTGGAACAACAATTAGCACTAATGTTATTGTTGTAGTGCCCACCCTCATGGAAGGAGGGCAGCTTGTTTGATGGAGCACCCTTGGGTAAAAACCTCACCTGGCATTGTGACTTTTGTTTTTTTTTTACGGGGTAGGGTTGTCATCCTGATGCCCAATGTTCTACATTCATATTAGACGGAGCGTATGGTTTGGAAGTGGCTTCCGAAGGCACTATAAGCATCCAGGGCACCACTACCAGTTGAACTCAAATCAGAAGCACCGAGGGGCCAGTCACTCGGCCATTAGGCCCTTTAAGTTTTTAAAATTAAGAATAAAACGATAAATTATCTAACATGATAAATTACAGTAATTGTGGAGGGAATAAATTAAAAATCTAATGTCATTTAAAGCCTTGTAACTTATTTATCGTGTAAGATAAATATTAGTTTTTTAGCTCTTTAAAATTAATCGCAGTATTCAGAAAATAATCTAATTCTATTAAAAATAATCATTTAAATATTCATCGTATTCAAAACATTAAATTTCACATTCTTATAGATCAAAACATGAATTCATAGAATTTAGTAAAACAATATATATTTTACTGAATTTTAATCAAATATTGTTAGAAATGTACAAAATTTCTGAAAAACTGCCATTGTAACTGCAATACTCGGGCTGAACATTTGAGCACAGACGTTAAACGCTTACACTCTGTTTAGAATTAAAATTCTTTGATGAAGATTAATTACAAATCTACTCAGCCAGACAGCGAAAATCAAAAAAAAAAAATTTAAACCCCACAAAGAACAAGACAACAAAACTAAAAGCAGAGCTAGACTAAACTGGAGCTGTTTCCTGGGCACATTTTAATTCTCCAGACTCCAGAGCACTCTATGGAGTCGCTTGAAAATCTATTTTGCAAAAAGTTGATCTTCAATATCTTTAATAAGTTTGGGCAAAATGTTAACTTCTGGTTTTGACTCCGCTGTGGGCATGAGACGGCACAGCCATCAGATTTTGGAGCTGAATAGACTCTTTCTTCCGGAGGAAATTTTTAGTTAAGGATTTTATGGAGTCGCACTTTCTGTCATATGGTAATTATATTTAAGAAAATAGTCACGATCCAGATAAAGACTGTTTGATGAAATTATCTTAATCAAGCCTATTCGTCTGAATAAATTATCTTATCCAGATACTTGACTAAGTAATTGATTTCCTAAGTTGTTGATTTATTTTATAAATTTAGTAGGAGCTCATTTTTAAGGTTCTCATAATGCTATATTTATTCAATAAATTAACACTAATGTTGTTGTTGTTGTTGTTGTTGTTGTCGTATCCTTCATGGAAGGAGGAAGAGAGGGACAACTTCTGTTGTGATGGAGAATCCGTAGGTAGAAGGCTGACTTCTACTCCGTGTAGCTTAAGAGTGACTTACAGAAGGAATTTAGGGGGAACTACTCCACATTTGCGGGTGAGAAAACCCTAAAATGTTTAGACGGCACAGCCATCGATTTTGGTAGAATTCGAAGTTTGGAATGAACTTTTTTTCCGGAGAGATACTTAGTTAAAGGTTTTAAGGGGAGTCGTAATTTCTCAAAATGGTAATATTTAAGAAAATAGTCTCGATCCAGATGAGACTGTTTGATGAAATTATCTTACTTAAGCCTATTTGTATGAATAAATTAGCTATCCAGACACTTAACTAAGTACTGATTTCTTAAGTTGTTGATTTATTTTATCAATGTAGTAGAATTTAATTTTTAAGGTTCTAATAAGACTATAGCCTGATGGCCGAGTGATTAGCGGTTTGGCTCTCGATGCCACAGGTTTAGGGTTCGAGTCCCGGCGGTGCCATGGTTGTTTGTAGCGTTTCGATTTCACTTAAACCGTAGGTCTCAGTCTAATATGACCGTAGAGCATCGGGTGTAAGGCTGACAACCCTACTCCGTAAAAACAAACATCTCCTGTGCAGAAATCTGCCAGTAGGGGCTGTTGTGCCACTGACGAAGACTATATTTATGGAATTAATTAGCTACAGTGAACTCTGGCTCGGTACCACAGATATCAGGTTCAATCCCGGCTGTGCCATTGATGTTTGCAGTGGTTTGGAATCCACCTTAAACATTACGTCCCAGTCTAATAGAATCGAAGAGCGTTGTGAGGGTAGTGTTACTGGCGTCCGTAGTATATCTTCAAGCTACACGGGCCCCTGTGGTTTGAAACAAAAAATTAAAAATTTACAATCGAAAAATTTAGCTGTGCTAAATTTATAACAGTGCAGCTGGCGGAGATAAAATAACTTTCTGTATGTCTCTTATTGTCAGCTACATTAGAACAACAATTAACACTAATGTTGTTGTTGTCGTATCCCTCATGAAAGGGGGGAAGAGAGGTGCAACTTCTGTTGTGATGGGAGCACCCGTAGGTAGAGGGTCGACTTCTGCTCTGTGTCGCTGAGAAGGAGGGCAGTGCCTTCCAGAAGGATTTTAAGGGGGGAACTACTCACATTTTTATATCGTATGGGAAAAAACGGAAAAACTCAGTAAGTAGTAGTACAGTTGTTGTTGTAGTAGTTGTAGTATAGTATTTGTTGTTGTAGCAATAGTACTAATAATAAATTCTTAACAGTTTTACATTCAGTGGCACAGAAATATTGGGTTTGTTGATACGAAAGGAATTTCGGTTTTTCGCCATTTAAGGTAGATGGTAAAAACCAAACGTACTTTCTTGCCAACCAAAAATATAATATGTAACTTATGGACCAGATGGAAGAAGCGTTAATTTAATGAATTTTATGAAAGAAAATGAACAATTAATCATCTCAATAATTAATAGCTCTAAAATATTAATTGAAATCTCTTCTTCTTCATTTATTCACTTTAAATAAAAGCAATTTATTATTCTATACTCTATAAACTTTCTTATCATAGTGTTTTGTACACTATGACCAAAAAATATTTTCATGTCCCCTGTTTTTAATGCTTGTTCATTCTTTCTGTATTCATTTTATTCATGCTGATGTTAGTTTGCATAATAACCATAAACAGACTTTTCATTTTATTCATGCTGATATTGGTGCATAATACCATAGCATATTTCTTTTAAGTGTTATAATATATTGTGCTCCTATAATCATGTAATTAAAGGTTTTTTTAATTTTACTTTTTTTAATATTATTTTACTTCACTTACCCCTTTTACTGGTGGGGGCCTACATAGTCTTGAGTACAGGCATTACTTTTACTCCACACTTCCCGTAAATAAAGTAAAAACAAATATTCATAGTTAAAACAAAATTAGTTCAAATCACTTAAGTTAAAAGGATTTTTAATAGCGGCATTTGCATTGCATTTGTATTATATGCACGAAAGAGCATGCATGCACTTTCTTCCAGCAAACATTTTGTTTTTGGTTCGACATTATATTTTCTGCGTAAAAATGTTGCGGAAGATAAATTCATTCAATATTCATGCAACGCCGAGCAGACAGGAAGTAATTTCATGGTATTTCTTTTTAACATCCATTTTTCAGAAGTTTATTGAGAAATCACATTTTAAAATACATGGTAAAAATGCACTTCTATGTATGAAAAATGAGATGCTTTTAAATATTTTAAAATACTGTTTGTTAAAACAAAAATGTTTTCAGTCTTTTAAATTTTTTTGAAAACTTTACACTGATATTTATCATATGTGATATAAGTTAATTACCTATATTCATTAAAGAATGATTTATTTTAATGGCAAATAAATAAAACGCCTTAATAAATGGTCATTAAAATAAATTGTAAACTCAGACCATTTTATCTATAAAGGAAACTATAAACAATATGGTATTGATATTATGTACTCAACCTTTAGAGAACTTTTGAAATACATCAGACTATGCAATGGATTCATTTAAACTCTCAAGATGAAGAAATCTCAAAATAAATATATGATGATTTCATTAAAAATAATTAATACTGCATTTAAATAAAGAACATTAAAAAGTAAAAGCAAAAAAGAAAAAAAGTTTTTAAATATGTGATAACATGCTTAGTTTTGGAAGGTAAGAGGGCTTCAGTTCGATTCTGCTAAAGACGTCCATTGCAGCGATTTCTTTTAGAAGACGAGGAGAATTCCCGAGGAGACTTGATGGCGATTGTGTCAATGCGTGTGTAACATCTCGCATTGAAAATTAAGATTTTTAGTTTTGAGTTTTCGGGTTTTTTTCCATTGCAACAGGTGAATGTGGGGCAAATACGCCAAAAGTTATTCCTTAAGGCAATGCGATCCACTGTGATCGCATATCTCCCCCTATTCGCAGTGGCATCATACATAAGTTAAATAAGAAGTCCACAGACGTAACACAAAAAAAAAAATATCTATATGTCGGCGGATGAATCTATAGAAAAATTTCTGAATTCAGAATTCCATGTTATGAAATTAAGTATTAAAATATTACTATGTTACCATCTACCACGCTACATCCCTGTACCGTAACTGGGATATTCTTCCCATTTTTAGTATTGAAATTTGAACATATTCTTTGCAGATGTGAATGCAAATGTTAAAGGAAGGTGAATACATCTATTTATTTAAGTAATATGGAATATGAAAAATCCAGACATGAAATGGATTTTGTTTAAAAAAAAAAATCTGCGTGAATACTGCTGCAACCACTGCATTCTGATTACGTGACTGCATGGTGTGGATTTACTGCTGATTTTTATCCTCGGACCGTTTTTACTTTGAAACTCACACTCCTCATGGTCCTAAAATGGGCTTTGTCACAGTGCACGGTATAATGAGGAGCTCTTCCAACAACAGGTCATTCCTGCTTTAAGAACGGCAATGTCTGCTGACCTCTGTCTTCATACAAGATGGAGCAATTCCCTCACACTGGGCGTCAAGTCCAAGAACTTCTTCGCGCTAACTTTGGCGAGAATCGTGTAATATCCAGAACTTTTCGGATGCCTGACCAGCTCTTTCACCAGACTTAAATCCCTGTGATTTCTGATTGTACAGATTCAAAGATCGTGTTTATGGAGGAGGAATTAGGACTTTATCTAAGTTGAAATCAGCATTACATGCCATGTTGCTGATATTCCTCGAGAGTTTCTTCGTTCTACCGTGAGCACGCTGTAATGAGCTTTCAATACATAATTGATGTCAAGGGAGCACACGTTGAGCATATATTCTGTCCTTGAATAAATTTTTAATGGTTCCGACAAATTTTTTGTCCTTCTGTCTTCTTCTTCTTTCTTTGTAATTCTTCTTCACAATCCCCTGGCGGTCAAAATTTGAACTATTTTTTTTTTTATTGCAAAAAACTTTTTTTTTTTCGCTGGTTCATATATCGTATATACCAAGTTTCATCGAAATCCTTAAGGTAGAACAGGTTCCAGAGGTTTGAACCAGGTCACTTTAATTATAACCACCCTGTATAACCAGTAGGCTTATGCAAATATTAATGTAACTGTCAATTGAAATCCTTTGACGAGAATTAATTGTCAACTCCAGTTGAAAAAGCAAAGAATTATCGGTTATTTGTAGCAGTGGTACTTGACATGGCCGCTAGATGGTGATAGGAGAAGGTTATTTTTAACACTGATCTCTACGATAGGGAAGGTGTTTTTTAACAAATGAGTTCAGTAGTTATTTAACAGTACTCCACAGCCTCGGTGTTAAGAGGAGTTAGGAGTAGCACAAATTTTAATTCCAGTCGATTTAACTCTCCGTACAGCAAGGGGCTATTAGCAATTGATTCTAACGCCTGTTAAAAAAATTCAACTCTTTCGACAGAGAAATGTTGATTAGCGCTTCACCAGAATTGATTTAAATTTAATTCCAATTGAAATCAAATCTCACACTCGCTGCACTGTGTTATTTTTAACTCCTCATAAATTTAGCATATCTGAAACTTAAAACATTTTTATTGAATATTTCTATCGTTTGATAATAACTTTTTGTTTATAAATTGTTTGTTTTAATTATTTTTTTAATTGCTTTTGTATCATAAATTTATAGATACATATTACAGTAAAAATATTTGGCAAATGAGATTGCTCTAATCTTTAAGGTGCAATAGATTAAGATGATTTATATATCAAGAATTATATTATATAATACGTAATTTTTAATTAGTTTTTCATATTATAAAAAATATATTATTTTTTATAATATTTTATAATTAAAAAATATTTTATTACTTATTATTTTTTTAACAATTTTATTATTTTTTTTATCAACAAAATTTGCTAAAATGATGAATGGTAACTAAAATCAAACAAAGATGAATTTTCGTTGTTTGAAATAAATTAATATATGGAACAAAAGAATTTCTTCTAAATGAGTGTTATTTTAATCGAGATTATATTTTATAGATGCATCAACAGATAAATTTGTTATGCATTTTATGATTGTCGCCTTTTCGGAAATATTTTTTAAGTAATTATTACTAATGTTTAAGTATAAAAAAAAAATACATGTATTAAAAACCTTATTTTCTTTTATTAATCTTTTTTAAAGAATTTCTTTATTCTTCTGTATGCATATAAATATATAATTAATTAATTGTGATTAAAAATTTCAAACAGCAAATTTTTTATAAAAATAATTTGTCTCGTAAAATAAAATTTTAAAGTAATTAAATCAAAGCATGTTTGCTAATTTTAGTCCAGTAAATTGAACTAGAAAATTTAATTTTTTGCATACGAACAAAAAAAAAAAAAAAGTAGACAGAAATCTAATTTGGCTCCAAGTGGCTGTAGAAGTACCTTTCGGAAAGACTTTTTTAGGAGAACTATCCTGTAGTGGAGCTTCGTATGGCGGAAAACTCGAAAACTTCCCCAGGTAGTCCGAATAACGAGGCAAGATGCTGAACATCACAAACATCATCGAATCTCCACTTTTTTGAAAGAGTGTTTACGAAAATGCCGACAGCGCATTGAAACCTCAACCCTAATGCTCTGCAGCAGCGCAACTGGGTCACAAATCGAGATATTTCATAGTAATATGGGAAACAAGTGCATGTAAGTGGAATCTGGTTGGGATCCACTTGTGGCGCCCGTTACAGTAACTGCTTTCAAAAGAAGTGGAATCAGCGCATGTGAAATACCTCGATTTGATAGTCAATCAGTATGATGGTTTTTTTGCCATACAACGTGAAAATGCTGTTGTATGTCCACCACAATTCTGTCTGGAAAGGCGTTGTCCTGTCTTCATGTCAGTAGGCGGATCGTCAAGGCAGCATACACATCAAGGAAAACACAACACTCACGAATATAAAAAAAAAAAAAAATGTAACCTCCTATAGGAAGAAATGTTTTGAAGTAAATTTATATTCTTATATATAGATGAGAAAAAGTCAAAGAAGAATGCTGATTATACAATGAAAATATCAAATTAAGACATATCAAATTAAGAATAACAAATAAAAAATTGAAAAATTTGATATATATCGACTATATATATATATGTATATTCTTTTAATGTATCGATTTTAATGATATAATTAATTTATTATTTTTATTTAATTTTATTTTTTATATCGACTGTATATATTCACTTTATATATTCTTTTAACTTATGTTGTACAGGTAATGCAATTTTTGTTATATCATTTTGCGATGATAACTAATGCATATTAAGATGGCAACATTGACAAAACTATGCCATTACGTAGAATAAAATAGTATTGTTGCTTACATACAACATAATCTATATGTTTCAATTTAAATAAATGCTTTTCTTGTGGTAATTCTCTTTTAGTAAAACTACAGAACAACTTCAGATAATAACACTGATAGCTGAGTTACTAAAGATTAGGAACTAATATCATCCATTATTAGAGTGCTAAGGAATAGGATAGGGATCATTTGGAATCTACTAGAGGACCTGATACGCAAGAAACCAAAAGCAGCTTTTTTTCTTTCCTTTGATGATATTCCTTCAAAGGACAAAAATAACATAGAAAGCGAGTTATTTTTGGAATAGAATATCACCAAAGTACATTTCTGTATCAGCAAATGAGGTAATTTATTTGGCAAATAGTATTATTACTTTGAACTAGAATCAGAATGTTGATACAGGTAATATGGATGAAATTAAACACACGTTTCAATTAAATAGAAAATTATTTTTAATCACACTGCATTTATCATTTAAAAAAATTAAGTTCTCATAGCATATAAAAAATGTTGTTTCATATTGTTTTGTAATTATTTTTTGTTAACAGCTTTATCAAAATTACTTCCAAATTTAATTTTATTAAATTTTTCAAATTTTAAGCTGCAGAATAATTTATAAATTCTTTTTGCTGTGTATAGAATTATCAGATATCTTATAAAGCTAAGTAAAAATGTTAGAAGAAATAGGAATACATTTTTTTCATCATCATCATCAGTGACACAACAGCCCCAGGGGGAGGCCGTCTGCCTGCTGGCAGATTTAGAACAGGAGATGTTTTGTTTTTTACGGGGTAGAGTTGCCAGCCGCCTAACGCTCTACAGTCATATTAGGCCTGGAATTACGGTTTAAAGTGAATTCGAACCACTACAAACATTTATCGAAACGCCAGGACTCGAACTCGAAATCTGTTGCACCGAGCTCTAACCACTCGGACATTCAGGCAATAAACTTTTTTATTGTGTTATATTTTGACAGAAAAAAAAAACCCAAAATTTGATGCGTGATCTCTTACTTACTAGTACTACAACCAAGATACAGTCAATACACAAGTACACTGCCTTTTTTGTACAATTTTTAAGCGCTTTTTTTGTGGTATAAAAAAAAAATTCCAACCAATGCTACAATGTATATTACGAATAGAAATTAATTCAAAAAGAAAACAAGAAATGGCTGTCAAAATAATAACATGCAAATTAAAAAAACTCCAACAGATGATCATTTGATACTATATCATCCAATTACGACGAATGTTATTAGAGTGAGGTACTGCTACATCGGGAAATTTTTATTTTAAATTTTCTATGAGAGACATTTTTGTGCGGTCCCTGTTTTCCGTATAAAAAAATTTTACTTTTAAATGTGTTGCAAACAATATACTTAGTATTTTGTAGTTACACATCTGAAGTTTCCAAAGCTGTTTTTAAATACAGTTTTGTTTTTAGAGAGTATTTTTACTAAATTTGGAAATATGCAGTTTTAGAATTATGAAAGATAGATATCATTATTTTTTATGTGCATTATTAAATTAATTTTTTTATTTCCAATGGCAAAGCAATACAAAACGGTAAAATACAAGGATAAAAGAGAAAAAGAAAATGCACATAAAATAGTAGTTGATGTAGTGATAATATAGTAGTATCACACAAAGTTGATTAAAGTCAGTGTTCTCTATTTTGCCACTATCTCACCTTCGAGATTCGCCATGATGTGCCAAGTAACGATGGAGATTTTGGTTCGCAGTTTCGCCAAAATACGAAGAGGACAGTTTGGTTGGTCGAAAATCCCAATGCGATGAAGATTTCATTAGATAGGTTCTTTTTAATCAGACAACCGGACGATCATGCTGAAAACTATGCAAAATCACTTAGCCGAATAAATTCTCCAGGGTGCAGCACCACTAGGAGGGTAGGTCACATTACACCCCAAATTCAAATGTAAAGAGCAATACGTAACT